>JAGFPH010002206.1:107172-144034 GCA_018207615.1 Philaenus spumarius
GGGTCAAAAGGTCAGATTTGGCCCAGAACTCTTGTTTCTACACTACTATTATATTACAAATTGTAACATACAATTTCACTTTTATTTTATATGTTTCTTTAACTTAAAGCTTAGGGTGAATGAGATTAGAAGTAGAAATGTCTAACATTCATTTATTTTTAAGTGAATTTCTATTTAAAATACAATGTTTTAATTTAAATTTAAAACCTACGTTTTTAAAAGTTGTCGAAATTTATAAATTGATTAGTATTACAGAGACTAAAGATTGTAGTTTTTTCACGGCGTCGTTGATATAGTAATATTAAAGTGTTTTATTGGCGATCATAACAATATTAATTTTTCGGAAAATAATTAAATTCAATACAAATGAAATTATGAAGAAAGCACTTTATACTGAACCAACCATTACAAATAAATTATAATAACACTCGTAGAAAAAAAATACATTGAATACAAGTTACAGCGGAATATAACCTGAATAATAAAAAATTATAAACAAATTAACAAACTAATTAATTATAAACACATAAAATTATTTATTAGCCCTTCATTATCCAATCCTCTCTTCAAACAAATACAAATCTAACTAATGAAAAAGTATTTAAATATACAACTCAATATTTTAAAGCTCAATGTAGAAATATACAAGTCACAATTAAATAATAATTCAATTGACGTTTACAGTAAATTGTTTTATAAAATTATGTGCTTTGTTCGATATTTATCATCACAATAGTGCGATAATTTAACGAATAAAATTATTTTATTTCTGTTTATACATGTAGTAAAATCATAACACTAGTATGAATCTCTAGCTCCACCGCTATACATTTTCATCTCACAACTATTGCAATATTTATATGTTCATTATCACACAGTATGCATGAAATGTTATTTGACACAAATTTTTAATGAATGTTCCCAATACCCTTGTCACAGTAGTTATACATTTAATCTATCAGCTTTGACACACGTCAAAATAGTGGAATGAATGCTTCTCTTTTTAGTTAACAAGTCAAACCGCAAGTGACAGGGTAGGGTATAAATACATTAGTAGGAATATTGAATAAATAATTGTAAAACATCTTTACCCCGTCATCTATTGTTTAAAAATATAAACCAGAAACGGCAGGTAATAACATCTCTGACTATTTTCGTTGGTTTATACTATTAGAAATAATAGTAATATCAGATTTTACCTTATATGGTTGTAAATAAATATTTTCATTAATTAAATATCTTTTGCAATTTTTTTTATATTGGTGTTGCTAGCTGTACCAAATATAGTTGCTAAATTGATGTCTTAGTGCCATTCGTAAACCCAAACCTTTCTGAATTTATTTAACAGCCTATAACGATTATGTGAAGTGTACATTGTGCCGAATGCACTGTATGTCTTTAAACGAGGTAATATGAGAACTGACATCATGCTGGAGGAGGATAAGAAATGGAAAAAAGTCCAGTTCAATATAAAATCAATTAATTGCGATAAGAAACAGTGTAAATAGTGTCAGTTACGATTAGAACTGCCCAAGAAGTTATGCATCTAGTGAAATTGGACTTAAGGAACGTGTTCGTCATAAACATGAATCCGCAAATACCCCGTCTGTCCGGCCTACCTAAAATTCACAAAAAAATATGTACCTATTAGACCTGTTGTAGCATACTACACGGCATCTAGATACAAAATAGCCGAATCACTTAATACAAGTTTCAGGAGATCACAAATTTCAATCCCAATTGCATTCAGAATTCTTTAGAATTCGCCACAAAAATAAAGGAAATGTTCCCAAGAATTGTAAATTGATATCCTTCAACGTTGAAAGTTTGTTCACTATTATTCCAGTGGAAGAATGCAAAACACTCGTGAACGAAATAATTTTAGACAAGATATTGGACAAAATATCAGGTAATGATTTTAATAAACTTATAAGCACCGTTTTGAACCAAAACTATTTCCGTTTTAATAATATATTCTACCAACATATTGATGTTTTAAGCATGGGTTCACTTCTGCCACCCCTCTTAGCCGAAATATTCATGGACAATTGGGAAAAATTGTTCTTTGAAGTAATTATTAAAACAAGTGTTTTGCTGGGTTCGATATATAGACGACGTGTTTTGTGTTGGATCTTCTAGACATGTTCCTAAACTTTATAAACAATAGACACTCTAATATTAACTTCACCACTGAAATCGAAACCAATAATTCTTTGAACTTCCTAGATTTAAGTTTCACCGTAGAATATTGACTCTTCAATTTTGAAATTATCAGGAAACTTACTTACACATAATATAGTGTTATAACTACTGATTATTGTCACTCAATATCCTACAAGGTAGCAGAATTTAGATCCATGATATCTAGATTAATCCGCATATCACTTAACTAAAAATCTTTCAAGAAAGATATCGACATAATAAAACAAATAGCAGTCAACAATGAATACAGCACAAGAATGATTGAAAAACTCATCAAGAAATGTGCATATAAAGAAAACGTTTGCACAGTTTACTCAAGTAGTCTCTGTCAAACAAGAGCATACATTAGAAAGGTGATTTACTTAGGACTACTCACAACAAAACTTGTCAAATATCTACTCCCTGAAATAAAACCAGCTTTCTACACCTACAACCTCAGTCGAAGACTTAGCAATATAAAAGACAAATATAATATAATTGATCAATCGGGTGTATAAATTAAAGTACAATGATTGTGTTGCGGTGTATATGTAGACCAAACTGAGAGAAGTTTCAATACGCGATATAAAGAACATGTCTAATGCTGGAAAGAGCAATTTCCAATCCCTGATAGCCAAACATCTATTAGGCACGGACCAAAATTTTAAACTCGAAAACTACAAAATCTTCCACATACTCAATAAAAGCATAAGACTGTACCTCTTAGAAAGTTATGAAATCTTAAAGTGTTTCAAACGGGGTGATAATATGTAAATGAACAGATTTTCCCAATAACCTCTCCAATTATTGAACCTACTGTAACTTTGTATACAGTCCTGCAATCAATTGCCTTTTTATATAATATGTTCAGTGTCCACATGTGTGTATATTTTTATTTTTGTCTTGTACTATTGTGTGTTTGGTCATACATTTATGCATGTATACTAGTTTATATTCACTTCATTCAAATTTATTTGTAATTTAACACGTTTATTACCTACATGTATGTATTTAATGTTTTAACATTTTTGGTTTTCGGTTGCATAATTTGTATAATAGAACTGCATGTTCCATCCTTTAGTTTGCCGATCCTATTGTTCATATCAATCATACCTGACCATTCTATTTGTTTACCACCACTCGTCCTGCCCTGGGATAACCTATTTCCTTGAACATGCTCACCTCGCTAACTCACATTTTTAAATAAGAGTTGTTTAAGAGTATAGTAGTATAACCATTGACTGTATAAGCATTAATAAACATTATATAATACACTATGAATGCATACTAGAGATAGAGCACGCTTCTTGTAATAATTGCATTAAATTCTATATGCATTAAAATGTACCAAATTAGTAAAGACATTTATGAACAGTTAAAGCGAGATGGAGAGGAGTACTTTCAAACTAAGGTATTCATAAAGATACTCCCTGGGGTTAATGTTTAATAAACCAAAGCACGGTACGTTATTAGCTAATTAAGATTGTGACTTGTAACATTTGATCTATAAAATGAAATTTAAGATGAAATTATAATAGTACTTAGAGACCTACTGCAGCGAAACAACATCAACGGATTGGCAATAAAAGTAATTTTAATAGAGTCACGTAAACCTCGTTAGGGCGGCATTTCTTTTGTAGGGAAATGCTATTTTAAGATTTCTCTCAATTAAATTCAATATAAAAAGGATTATCACAAATCATAAAATTGTTTGCATAATAATGTAAATTAGAATAACATAACACCCAACTGTACGTTAAAGTGATGAAACAATGTAATAAACATTTTGGTTGTCGACATTCTGAATTGATTAATATAAATTATAAAAATAACATATAATTTTTTAGTAGAGTAACGACGGCCGTTTCGAATATTTAGCTATTTTTTGGTTTAAGTTTTCCTTCATCAAAGTATAAAAAAACATACACATTGTTACATATTTTGAGCATTTATATAAAACAAAACATGTAAGGCACACTTCTGAGTTTTTTCAGATTTCAAAACGTAGAAGTCATGCGGAACGTTGTTCCAATGAGTACTGTGGACAATAAACTGACTGCTAAATTAATAAACTTTCAGCTTGACGAGTGAGAAAGAATTATTTTAAAATAATAATAACAATACACTAATTCTCACACACATACGCTTAATGATAAAACGCGTTTCAACGACAAGGTCGTCATCTTCAGTGATACAAGAGCTACAAAGCGTATGATTGTTAAACGTATGCGTGTTAGAATTAGTGCATTGTTATTATTATTTCTTAAATAAAGACTGTTTGATGGGTTTGTTATATTTTCTATTCGTGATAGTACAATATTATATAATTCGTTGGAATAGAAATTAGGTTTATTATTTATTAATAAATTATTGTCAAGTTAAAAATTCCTATATTTTTCAAATTGTTGCAACGTATTCATTCCTGTTTTACAACGGTATAATATTTCAAAGGTTCTATGTTAGAGTATTCATGGTAGGTCTGTTAAATATGTTCGCCAAATTTGGAACTGCTTTTTAGACAGTCACTACATGATAGATTGCCTTCATGTATACCTTTTTACTTCTAAAATTTTGACATTAAATAAATCAGTAGGCATACTATTAAATAATGATACCACACTTAATTGAAAAACTATATAACAGCACTAACCGGCCTGCTTTCAAACTAACAATCCACATTATAATCAGCTGACGCCGATTTCGTTAATTGACAAAATGTCGAATACAAGTTCAGCTTTTAATTTAATCACCTGTTGCCCATACAGAACTTCGTGGTTGAAAGTTTTTAAATGTTGCTTCTATTGTACGGTTACATAAATTACCTCTTAAAAACCACGAAACCAAAAAAATTAAATAGTCTACGAACAATCAATCCAGATAAACAAACTAATTATTTAGAACTGCATTGCTCTATAGGTGTTTCTAGTGGTAATTGTAATGTCTTATGCCTGCATTATTTAGGAAACTATGTAAATATATCTACATAACCTTTGTAAGTGATTTAATCATTTATATACTTTATTCAACTTTAATAAGTAATTTCAACCTAAGTAAAATATAAAAATGTAAGCAACTACAGAATTACACTATAAAATCAGTTGTGTAACCTGATTTAACGAAGTTATCTCAAAACAACACCTAAATTCAGGTGTTTCAATAAATTTTAGCAAAACGGCTACCATAAAACAAGTAAAAAATTGCTTAATAAAAATATTTTTTTTTAAACTTAACTAAGCTAAAGGGCTTTGAACAGACAAGTTAAACATTACTGCAAATTAACTTATGTTTTCAGGAACTTCCTGGAACACTTATTCTTCCTAGGCTAACATATCTTCAAACTTAACAATTTCTGTTCATATTTAAAACTAAAACTAAAGGTTTGTCAATTACTACTTGAAATAAGTCTAGTTTAAATAGGCAAATACAATTTAAAAGGTAAAAACTGTAATTTAAAAATTGCTGACCACAAACTATCTCAAAAATACATCTAGGGAATGTTGTTAAAATGATGTCAAATAATAATATAAATGCTTGTTACACAGTACTTTACTGCACGAAGATTAAATTATGTAAACAACTTTCTACACAGACTAATAGTTTGTTGACCATCAAGTAACATTCTGGAATTTGAGGGATAGATTTAAAAAAAAATTTGAAATTTGTGGAAGTAAGAATTCTGGATAAATAATAAAAAATGGTTTATGTAGAATTGAAATAAATAAATTCATCTTATATACCTAATTGGTATAAAAATATAATTATAAATTATAATTTTCGGAGGGGCGCTTTAACTACTTTTGGTTTGTAGTCCTACAGGGACTTTTACTTAAAAATTGTCAATATTTAAAATTTTGTGACAACTCTCCTTAATATTTGTAATTAATTTTTATTATTATTACTTATTCATTTTGTGAATGATGTTAGTTATATGTACACCAAAGTATACATTTTTGTTAACTTAGTTGGCCATCTAAATAAGCAAATTATTTGTGTATAATTAACACATACATTTATTTGTACATACCTATACATGATCATTTGTATGTAATAATTTTTTTTGTATCTTAAAAAAGAGTAAAACACATTTTTATTTTTTAACTAATTTAGGGTTTTCGTTATTTTAAATAATTGTAATATTGTATTTGTATTTTATTTAAGGGCATGCCATTTTTCTTTATTTTCGTACACGTTTTTTACATTTTCTTAATACAGAAAATATTGGTACACTGTTAATATACTTGTTTTAATATTTGTATTATTATTATTTACAAATGTATTTTTATAATTTGTGTTAGATAGCAACAGAATTGCTGTGGTGAAATTCTAATTAAGAAAATCATAAAATTTGTGTTCAACAGGCGTTTTTTCCCTTGGTGTGCACCTTTTTAAAATTTAACTAATTTTGTGAAGAACCTATTATGTTTGTAAATTTAAGTAATTCAAACCTCTTGAGAGAAGCAAATATTTCTTATTAGAGTAGTTTTTTATTCACGAAGCCCTGCACATTATTTGTCGTTCTGTATGTGACCTTGAAGCCTTGTTTGGTGAGTAGTTACCGAATGAATGCTCAAGACCCCTGCGATTATTAAATATTTTTAATTCTTGTTCAGTAAAATTTTTTAGTATTTTTCTGGTGTCTCGTTTTCTATAGACAAGAGTTTCTATCGGATTGAAGCGTTTTAGTCGTTTTGGGCGGTGATGTATTTTACTGTTTACATTTTTTTCCGAAATCCGCTTCTGTCCCCGGGCACCTTTACTCGATTATTATGAATGTAATAAGCTGAATGTAATGAATGTTGTGAATGGAATAAGCTGCAATGTTGTGTTAAATTGAATGGTTAGAAGTAGCGTGGATTGTATGATCTATGTGAGAAGGCATGTGCATTTTAAAGATATATTTTTTATCAGACGATTTTGGTAGTTGAAGTTATTGTTGGTTTAAATTTCAGTTTTTAGTTTCAATAAGGGGTGTACATAGTTCAAGTATGTGGAAATTTTTGTGGATTTGTCGTACTGTGCTCGGATAGAAAACAATGACGTCATCAGCGTATCTGTTTTAGTAAGTGATATAATTAGGTGGTTGTTATTATATTTTGGTTTTCATCATGGTGTAGAAATATTAACGCCACATGCTTGTCCATGAACTATTATTACGATTTTAGTATTGAGTTTAAAATAATTTTAAAACGTTAAGTAAGTGTTTAACTAACATTGAGATGCTTGTTTTGACTGGCACGTTGGCATATAAAAAAGTGATGTATAATAATGCCAAGATGAAACCAAATTTTACATGCGTGCTCTTAATTTTGTTTATTCATTTCTCAGTACTTTTTTGTAGGTTATAGTTGTTGAATTTGACGATCTTCCTAATTAAATTGCCCAATGTCTGGGATACTCTGTGCGTTTGTAAAGTTTACAAGGAAGTGGTATAATTGAATTTCTCAGTTTGTGTATTTAAAGCAGAGTGGTTAAGGCTGAATCATAGAGATTCATCATTTTGTAAAAAAGGTCAGAATTTACAATAACAAGTTACTATACAATTCCAATCTGTTATATAATTATCTGATGTAAATAACTTCAGAAACATAAATAATTCTAGTCGAGAAATCCCAAGCCCAGCCCTTTGCATTCAAATTCGCCTCATTCCATCAAGTTCTTCAATCTCACATAGCTAAAATAGTTTAAATAATTGCAACGTCCGTAGAAGTTGTTTATAACAATTAAATTAAGAAAGTTTTGCATTACATTCTACTGTCAGCAAAGTTTTTTTCACGAATAATTTTCTTAAAATACACATTCCTGACATAAAAATATTTGGTGGTTGCTTGAAAATTCAAAACTATTTCCATTTAAAAAATTTTAATTAAAAATAATAATTAATTGTTTTTTGATGTGTACTCTTTTAATTTTAGTGATAAACATTTAATTTCCAAAGAGGATATAATGCAACCCTAATTAAGTCGATAGTGAGCCTTTATTAAAAAAAATAATTCATATACATTAACATTTACGTTGTAATATTTTTCATGCGCTGTTAGTTATTGATGTTTGTTAAATTCACATTCAACAATATCAAAACATTTTATATTTAAGTTAATCAAATATAAAGAATGTTCTGCAATGTCAAGGGAATTCAGAAATAAGATTAAATTTCTAATTAGGAATGAATCTCAATACGGTCTCTAGACGATCCTTGAAGCTTAGCAGCCTAATTAATTTGGGATAAATAAGCTCATCTTAAGAATCCAAGGGATTGTTGGAAGTTATTTTGTCTACAATAGAAAATTGTATGGAGAGGATAAGGTCTTTTGTGTTGAACAATCTTGATCCATCATATTTAATAACACTAATACAATCTATCAAAGTAAATTGAAGTATTCAAATTAAAAAATAAAACACAATGAAATTTCTGCTAGCAAATTAAAGTCTTTCAATATCCTTAGGAGAAAAGGTTTAAATCTTTATATTCGTGAAACATTTTAAGAAATCTTAATAAAAATGTGAAATGTATCTAAACAAATACGTTTTAGATTTTTTGTTAAAAACATAATACAAAGTTACAAAATACAATTATTTCAATATCAATTTTAGACAATTCTTGAATGTCTTTACCGTTTTTCGAAAACAAAATGAAATGTTGGTAGATTCTATGGAATGAGCATACGTTTACAATATATGGCAACATACTAAGTTTTTATTTTACTTTAATTAACATCCTTGCCTTTACTCACTTTCACTTTATTTGTTACTTTCATCTTGGGTGTTACTCATTCTTGCACATACCTGAAACAAAAACAATAATTAGATCCTTATACAAAGATTTCCAGGGACAGGAATTTCAAGGAAAGGGAGTATTGAAATAAGGGAACATAAAATCAACGAACATGCATGTAGCCTGAGGTAAGACAAACCTCATCTGGGTCTGAAAATGTAAAAACTGTATTAAAATTTACCTCCGAGGTAAACACTCGTCGAGGAATTCCAAAGTATAAAACAAAAGTTAATTTCCCCTTATTACAAATCAAAGGATTTCATTAATGTAGTAAATTAGTTACTCTTAATTAATGCTTTTTTTATTACTTCTTCCAGGATTACAGTAATGTACTATATGCATTTTTGTATTTCTGACTTCCAGGATTATAATACTTACTATATTAGTTATACTAATTTAAACGTTTATTACTTTGTTTAGTCCAACACAATCTTTATTTGGAATAGTTTATTCGTTTATTGGTTTCGAAAAGTAGATTGGCAACATAAAATAATTTAAAACACAGTCATAATAATAAATACACACAAACACATAGTAAAACTTATAAACGAAAAACCCTAACACCGTTTTTACATTATTATGATCCATGTAGTCACTATGCATGGTTCAATGTAGAGAGCCAAGTACAAGTGTGGGCTTAAGAGAATGGTCCATCTCACTAGTTTAAAATCAACAGAATCTATCAATGTTAGAATTGAGATAAAAGTATGGAACATTTCATTTGAGTTATGGTTTATTTCATCATTGAAAACAAGGACCAGTTGTGTTCTTGTTTGTTTATATATTTCAAGTTGTTCAAGTGCATTACGAAAGTGACCTTTTTTACACTTAAGTACTACAACAGTTCAGAAAAGTATCTTTGCCAGAAACATAACAAAAAAATACAATAAAATTCATTAATTATCATTAAAACTTCCACAATAACTCTTGAGGCAAGGCAACATTATAGTTTCTAGAGATATTAACGATGACCTACAATCATGTTCATTAAGTGTATGCCACGACCTTAACATTTTAGTTTATAACACAAGTCTGCACTTAATATATTAATGTTAGCAAGCTTTATAATAAATTTTTAAAATTGAATTATGTGGCTCGTTTTAAAAAAATAACAGGATTTATAGACCGATTAGAATAGGAGGACTAGTAATTATTAAACTGTTTTATGTCAACATTAGTAGAAAGTAACTGATCTGTTAAATTAAAATATATTTTTTAGTAAATACTTCATTCAAACGATATCACTCACGTCAGTAACCTAAAATGTTACCGGAGTACCAAATTTTAACCTCCAGAAATTCACAGCACAAAACATTTGAGTTTTGATTATTGGAATATATGTGGGCTATTTTGTTTTATAACAATATAAAATAAAAAAAATCTATCTAAAAATATCAACTTGATCTAATTTGAAGAAAAATTACAAATCAAATTTAAATTTTATTTTCATACACCTGGATGATTGTCATACAATTTTATTAATTTTCAGTAAAAAAACAACTTGTTAGTATTTATACATTAAAAATTTTATAACTTTGTGCAATTACTTATAAGTAATTTTACCGAATACAATAATTAACTTTAACGTTCCCCTAACCTCGAATCAAAGCTTGGTGTTTGTAAAATATTTAAATGTCTCTGGCTGTTAATAGTCCTAGAGGAGGGTAATGGAAATGGTGGTACCTCACTGTAAACATACATCCTCTTGATTAAATGTTCGGTCTAATGTTTGACGCTAAAACATACGTTTATTCTTGTTAAAATAATATCTACAGATTTAATTACAAGCGTATTTAAAAAAATTGAAAGAGTATAAATATTTTAGACATTTGACAGGATAAATCAGCAACTGCAGGTGGTTCTCGATAAATTTCAATATCAAATTTTGATAATGCTTTTAAGTATATGAAATATAAATAATATACAATTAATTTTAGTTTAAAAACATATGAATAAATAATACCGACTTATAATAGTATTTAAATCAGCGTATTAGAAATCGCAAAGTATTTAAAAATCAATAACTTGCTCTTGCCTTTGTTGTGAAATGATGTACTAACCTACATACATTATATCGGTCTGCCAATCGATATTCAATCATTCGTACAAAACTTTGTGAAAAATCAATCTGGCTTCGATATTGCAATATATCGCCAATATATAGCCAATCTCGAACTATAAAACAAAACAACAAACAACTTATTGAAAAGCTATCATAGAGCATAAATGAAGCATCAACCTGTTGGTTTGTGTTTTTTTTTTTGTAATATGTTCTAAGTAACAAAGCATCTCTGTCATATTTCCGTCCAGACCATCGAACCATCTTTTTCAAAGTAACAAAAATGTATAATCTTTTATGCCAAAACTATTTACAACCATTCGCTTTCTTGCTGTGATATTTGTTTAGGCTTAAACTTTGATATATTAAAATGCAGAATTTACATGCTAATGCTCATGTAACAATAGCCATATAAGTGTTGCTAAATATGTGAAAGAGATTTAACATTTATATAATTAGACAAATTATTTGTTTTATCAAAGACAAAAGTTATCAAGTTTAAGGTATGCTATTTGAATACGTGTAACTTATTTTCTTTTGTCTTAGAAATTCTTATTTATTTCAAGAAGAGAATAGGTTGGTAAAGATAAGGGTTAGAATGATTTTATTACTTTACTTGTTCTGTAAGGTTTAGAGAGGAATATAATAATTATAATCTAACTTTTGTAATGTTTTATATATTTTCTTAGCTATAGGTAGAATATATACTTGCGAAACTATTTTAATTTAAAACTATTCCCTTTGAACTCCGGGAAATAATACTGAATAATCGCTTTACATTCCTTTGTAAAGCAGTAAAATATAGAAACGTAAAGTAGAACTAGGTAAAAAGTGCAACAAAGAAGAAGTAACTTCAATACATGTAGTGGAAGTAATTGAATAATCGGCAATATGTAAAGTTGTTTAAAATAATGGGTTTGAAACAAGAATATCTTCATTGTGTTTCTACCTCTAGAATTTTAATGCCATTTAAATAATATTTTCATACATTCTATTAATAAACATATTTTTTATTGATCTCATGCTGTTGAGATGTAGTGCGTATTTTTAATACTGCAGTAATACACTGATTAAAAAAAACTTTAAACTAATTTAAACACTAATTCTGATTTTACTTTTGATGATACTATTTTAAATGTTCCAATCATTAAACAATTAATTATTATATGATTTTGGGTGAATTGTGTGTCTTCCTTATTGTTAAGGCAGAGTTAGTCTATCGCTATGCTATTGATATATAGATAATTAAATAAAACACTCTATGTTTAATGTTCTATATTGGTTTTAAATTCAATCTCATTTTACTTTTTTTAATAGGTTTGTTTAATTAAGTTACTAATAATGTAAATGTTACTGTTTTTCCTATTTTTCAAAAAGTTTTGTTTGTGAATATGTTATTATTTTTTACTGCTCTAAAACTTTATTGTTGTTTTTAAAACACATGCTTTACCTTAAGAAATCTATTATAAAATGTTTATTTTGAGGAAGTTAAAAGGAAAAGAGGATTTCATGATTTAAGTCGAAAAGTTAATAAAAGATTTTACTTTTACGTTTACGAAGGCAAACGAAATAAAATTTACAAAAGCCTAAGATTTACGGAAGCTAAGAAAGGAAGAAGGTCTTGAAACAAAGATCTTGTGCAGTGCAAGATATTCCATACTGGGTTAGTTTTCATTCAGTTTCTAATTGTTCAAAAATACCAGCTTGACATGGTACACGAAGTTCTCACGACTTTACGAATTATTTGACGGAATCTTTATAAAAGGGTTCAAAAAGCGAATTTTTCATTTCATGTACAATATTTATCAAAGAATTACATTAGTCATAATCTTAACGAAGCTTTTTACTTTTATGTTTTCTGTTTAAAATAACAAGAAGTATTTTCCGTCTTTGTGCAATATCTAGACAAATATACGGCAAACAATGATCTGAGTTTTTTAAACTTAGTGGGACCGATTGCAACTTGAAGCGGTGTAATTTTTGCATTTGTTTTCCATTTATGAGCGAAAAATTAGATTTTTAAACTTTTCCATTAATGCCAGTCATACATTAAGTAAACAAACTTAATAACGGCCCATACATTGAACATAATTATTTATTTTATATTTTGATCGCTGTGCCTAAATATAATTTTATCTGTGAAATTTATAATTTTCTTATCCAACAGCAAACAAAGGTCCTTATAACGATTTACATTTTTCAAGTTATGTAATAAAAAAAAATTTGTGTCCTGTTTTCACCATTAATAAAAAAACAAAACAATAATTTACTATTTTTGTATTAAAAAAATTATCGTCTATATATTCTTAAAATACTTTGCACAAAATGCAACAGTTTACTTTTTAATTAAATGAGAGTTCGTAAAACTAGAGATGGCTGTGTGTAATTATTTTGGCATTGCACACCCCAAGATGAAACAGTCCTCTTCAATATAATTTATCTTTCATCGAGTTTGAAAATAATCTTTTGCAACTTATTACAATAGTCCATGGAGTTATAAATTATAATGTGTTGAGACATAAATTATAAATTTTTATTTAAGATTTTTGCTTATAAACAAGACGAAAAACATGATTTTCAGTTGAGTCAGATTGAAAACAGTTAAACAACGTGGCGAATTTTAGTACCTACTGATTATACTTTGTAGTTTTCAGTATGCCTAAATTGAAATGTTATACACAAGCCAATGCCTAATTTAGTTACATGGAATTTTAAATAAAACATATGAACACAAACCTCTCACTAAATTTCACTTTGCGCTTTAAATTAGAAGAATTTTGTTAATTTTTAGTACTGCTGATCATGTTGTAGGCCTAAATGGGAAACAATTGATAAATTTGGACAATAAATAGGGGTTTTCTGGCCAGGTAACTCAGATTTGAGTTTTTTTAATTGCATGTAATGTCAAGGCTCAATTTGAGCTGATATTTATTAATTCTTATTTGCAAGCAATGCCACGGATACCTGGTACTATAATATGTTAGCAGTTTGAAAATAATATTCATACAAGTTTGTGTAATTTTATGAATGGTATACATATACTTATGAGGTATGCTCATAAACAATATATTAAAATAGCTTGAAATATATATTTTAAATTTGCTAATCTACATGCTGTACGCAATTGTAAAAGGTGAAAAGGTGAATTTTAAAATATATGTAGCCTATTTTTAAAAGATAATTTATTGAAAGATTATCGTTATGATAATTTATTATTGTGATAAAGTTTGCTTTTAATAGTTGTTGATATATATATATATATATATATATTATGTAAAAACGAGAAAGGATACTTTTTGTAATTACCTTGTCAATTTGGAAAAAAATTAATTATAAAATTAAATTATTTTTTACTTTGGAACAATATGAAGATTAATTTTTATTATAATGATTTTTTTAAATTTTTTAAATTTTTTAAATTTTAAAATGTATATTAAAAGATGTGTGGAATCCTTTAATAATAAGTTTTTCTTTTATTTACTCTACTAAAATTGGAATAAAAATAAGTGATTATATCAACTTTGTCTAAGTGTATGATACGTAAAATATAATCGCACCTATTCCATTAATTAAATACCAACAACTAAATTATACGTTTTTTTTTTTTAACAAAGAACTTTACTAAAATCAGATGAACTATAATAGTGACTATTCACGTGATTAAGTTTATATATATAAATATATATATATAAACTACAATTACTATACTTGTGGTATCAATATATCTTCAAATTAAAGAAAATATCCACGTGTATAATTATTTGACAGTTCAAAATAAAATTGGCATCGCTCCAAATGAAAGGAATCTGTGGGCATTTTAAAACTAAAATCACCGCGATGTATAAGCGTGATTGCCTCTTTAAAGACGATTAAGTAAATATTTATTGTAATTAATTTTTGAATAGCTATGTTTAACTTACTAGGCGCAGCATACTTCTTATTAATTACTGTTAATTCTTCTTTCTTTACTGTATTTATGTTATGAATGTATTGTTGAAACTTAATTTTATTTGTAAAAGTTGTATTTAGCTGCGTTTAATGATTTACTAGAAGCAGTATTATGAGATCTCTATGTTTGTGATCAAAGATTACAAGATGAGTTATTTTAGGTTATGTTATAAAATATCTACAAACTCCTAAACAAATAGCACAAATAGATCAAAGTATATATCTTAAAATAAGTAACTCTGAGGTACAATAAAGTATTATCATAACGTTTAAGACGGTGTACACCATAAACCTATTGAGAAGATAAAGCAGGGTTTTTAAAATCTAAAAACATAAAAAGTGCTTAATAAAATAACAATAAATTCATATTCAGTGTAAAGATAATTCTAGAGTTTTTTTTTGACAGCTGTTCCCATTGACTGATTATGTAGGTTTACTCTGAATCTGTGAAGTGGGTACAAATTATGCAACTTTAGAAAATTAATACTGCAGATACAGTTATTAACGTCTATGTAATGTTGTAAAACAATTTTAATTGAGTTAAAAAAAATATAAGTTTAGTGTTAAAATCCAGAACGAAACTAGAACACTTATGGTTTAGTTTGATTAAAAATATTGCCCATTGATTTGGGACTGTGTAAAATTTAAAGAACGAAAATAGATACAACTAACTGTTGTAAGCGATATTAGCTTCAGAACAGTCGTTGCCCCACATTAAATGACCACTTCTATTTCTCTCAATTATATAATACTAAAACTTTATAGGTTAGATTTAAATGCAGGCATTGTGTGCATGTACTATTATTGCATACAAGTTACACGGAAATGCACAGAACCTCGAAATGAAGATATGTTGTAACAAAATGACATTTGGTTGAAATTGCGAATTATTAATTCCCTACAATTAACCTACATATGAAATGCTTCTGTTCTATATTGCTTTTCAAAATACCAATACTTTGAACACACAGTAAGTATTTAGTGCAATGAGAGTTGCTTTTGTTATCTGAAACATATTACGGTTTCCGAAGTGGAACGAAATCATCTTTATAGTTTTGTCATGATTGTCACAACTTCGTAGTTCCTTAATTTTATCACTTGTTGTTAAGTTTACTGAAGGTGGATTTAGTAAACCCACACTAAATAAGTAACATGAAAATATGTTTTTGCTTTTCCCATGAAGTATAGGATTTTGGATATTTCTTTTAACGTCCAGTAAACATGTCATTAATAGTTTTAACTTGAGATTTGAACCTCCAAAGTTCTAAAAACTGTGTGCCTTTCTCTTCTCTAACTTTACATATGAAATACATCTAACAACTTTAACGATATTGTTCATTTTACTATGATAGGTTTTCACAATGTACAGTTTATAGTTTAATCTCCTATTTTTTAACAGTTTAAACTTATTTAAATTTATTATTTTTGTTATGCTTTCGTTTCAGTACATGCCCAGCATAATTTTTAGTTTATAGGATGGATTCAAAGATAGATTTGTTTCACGACAACTGTAAAAATATAACCTTAATTTTAAATTTTACCTAAGCAACGTTCTTCCAACTTTGTGTTACAATATCCTCTATGAACTTAATTTTCACTTTGAATTGAAACAGTGACAAAAATATACGCTGGTCTCTGTCCCTAAGAAAACGTAAAACGTATATTAACAATAAGGGAAAAAAATAAAACAATATGCATGCCCACTGAGTAAAGAGACATTTGAAACAAAGTGAACGAGAGGTTAAAGACATCCGTCCAGTCCAGTACAGCGTAGGTTCAAGTCTAGTTACTAGCATTTGATTTTATTTATACTTGATTTATTTATTTAGATTTTATTTGATTTCATTTCCTAGTCTTCATCATTCTAACTGGCAAAAAGCAAAGGCCTTAAATAACAAACAAAAGTAAACAGAAATGTGAAGAGTCTGACCATGACTTTCGTTTAAGGAAATTAGCTCGTGTATTGATACCGTTGTTGTATGAATTTATAAAATCTTATGCATTTCAGGAAATCTTAAGTCTAGAGAGGGAAGTGATGCTCAACATTAGAAGATTGTGTAACATCATGTAATGATACGACACTATACTTTCTGCTATCTACATGTGTAAAGAGTGCTTTTGTAACGTGAGAGTTATTCAAAGTCCTCATCTACTTACTGTTATCACACCAATTAATTTCCATTAAAACTTCTGCTGTAAGTATTTAATATTTAAGCCCCAAGGAAACTCCCAGAAGAGCTTTTCCTACTCAAGTGTACCGTAGCACGACTTTCATTACTATTTGTTACACAACTCTTAGTTGATACTCTTCAGACGAGAGTACTAACTGGTTTTACTAGTTTTAAGGTACTTCTGGAAAAGAGAACACAAACAGCTTTGAACTTTTTATATACACATAAGGAACATTCTCACATATTTACAGTGTTTACCTTTCAACTCTGTTTAAGTACGTTGCTAATTTTAAATTTGTTACAGAACTTACATTTTTCTTCTTGAATTAATTTTATAACATTAAAATATAATGTTTCATTTGTATTAAAAACGCTATTTGCACATTAAAAATATATGTAAATTGAAAAATAACCATTGTTCAGGTTATAGAAGATTGTCAGTGTTGGTACATTCATACGCTTTTAACGCTTAACTGGCAGGTAAACTATAAGTGACATTAAAAGCTGATTTTAATGTGTTTCCTTAATTTGTAGGTAATGTTTTGTTTAGGAGTGGCTTAAATAATGATGGCTCTCTTTAAGCTTTAATAAAACTTCGTTGAATAGTATACCTTATAATTTATTTTAGATATTTATCATGAGGTTAAGATTATAGATATTGTGCTTTTGTAATTAAATATAAAAATGACCCTTTATGTATTATTTCTCAAATGTGTTTTTTTTTGTCGCCAAGCGATATCTCCCTTAATTCATCATCAAAATAAATGATTCAAACAACATTTTAAAGCTCATGTCCCGCCCAATTGACGAAAAATAGACAAATGGTTTACAATTAATGATTTAGTTAAACAAATCGATTAAACAAATTTCTTATGATAGTTCATATGATTCCCAATGAAAGGCGCCATCTATTAACAATCTATTTAACTAGCATGACAGCTGTTAGTTAGATTGTTTACATTTTATATGCAAGTTTAATTAGAAACTATTTTGCACAATATTTCAAGTCACTGGAGATGTGTTTTAGAATAAAACTATTTTAGGGATCACCAACATGTATACTACAATTTCCATGTATATACAAAACAAATTAACATTGCATATTTCTGCAAGACAAAGTTTATACAAATATTTATATAAGATTTTTACTTTTGATTTGTAAGATTTGTAACATGTAACATTTATAGAACTACAATGCTGAAAAACTACTGAATAAAGCGATTGTTCATACCTTTTAATTTTATATAATCATATTTACTTGTTATTTATTTAATACTATAATTAATTTAATAAAAATTACTTTAAGTTTTGTAATGCCAAATATACATTTTTCTTTCTAGGCTAATGTTTTAAAGTATAATTAGCCTATATAAAAACAAATTATGCAAAAATAACTCATCTACATTTTATTGATTCAAAATAAACACAAGGCATTTCAGGCATCGTTAAAGAAATGATAAGTTCAATATACTTCACCTCTCAGATGCGCGTGCGTGAGGGAAGAATTCAGGCAAGTGGGGACGCCGTCTGCTGGACGGGAAGGGATACCATGCACAGAAAATATATTTATTGGAATATTTTATTGGCCTCTAGAACGAAGTATTATGTTCAGAGCGCGGCAACAGACTGAGCCTTTCTGACCCCTACAACTCGAATCAACTCCGAGTCTACTCAAGGCCATGGGTCATGCTAGACCTTCTCTAGTATAACAGTGAAGATATATAGTTTGCTGCAAAGCTAAATCAAGTATTCACTGTCTGCTTGGTAATATTGAAGTTTATATCAAACTACAAATACCATCTTACAATTTAACGTCAATATAAACGTCACAATGAAACTAGATTAAACAATATAAGTTTAGTGATTGTAATGTCTAAATACAAAACTAGGTATTTTTATTAGACGAATAAATTATTGTGAATATATATATTTTATGCATTTTTTAAATTGTTTTTCTAACTTTCACTAGTGGCAACTTCTTTGATTTGATTGTAGGACTAAATAAATCGTTTCATTCAAACATTGTACAAATGTCTTTGCAATTTGAAATATTACTAGCTTCGATTGAAAACAAAACAATGTTGATGTAAAGCTACCTCCTATGTTGGCCGTAGAATAAGTATTTAGCGCTAAACGAAATTCTTAAAGACTCTGTTAGTTTAATAGCTATTTGTTTTAAGATCATGTCTGTTTTTGCATAATGTAAATAATAATTTGTTAAGGTTCTAAAACTTAAAGACTCTCGTAGAAGAGGAAACACCTTCCTATAACCTTCATATATTAAGGGTTCCATTTACAGTTTAAGTAAATGTAACAATTAACATCCTTTTCTGCTTATCACCACCGCGTTTCCTGTTAATATTAACCCTGACCTAATTAACCCAACATTACTTGTACCTAACTTGTGTAAAGGAAACAGTGATACTTTTTAACCACCGTTCTAATAGATATTATTACTACTTTGTCCTAACCCCTCTCTTAGGTTTCATCGTGTTAAGGATTATTGTTTTACACAGTTACCTCGTCAGCAACATCATACGGTACCTTGTGCACTATACGGTAAGCAGTTGTGTATCCTGTCTGTCTATTGAAAGAAGATAGTGTTATAGATGATATATACACATAGTATATATATTATACTTTACAATTTGTATTATTTGTTGTGTTAAATATATAACTAAATCAAACTTTTAACTAACATTTTACAATTACTGTTTCATATCCAGATGATTTATTGTGTTTAAAATACAGAACCTAGAAACAGTAATGTATTTGAAGATTATTATTAATGATATAAATATGTGTACATTTTCATAATGAAATTTTAACCTAACGAAAATTAACTTTAAAAGTGAAGAGAGACATGTAATTTAAAGAAATATTGTGTCTATCATCTACAATTCTCTCAATGTCAGATTTTAAGAAATTCAAATAAGAAGTAGCTTCATATTTGTCCTAAATACATCAATTAAGAATGTTTGTACAAGTATGACAATATTTCAAAATTGACTTGAAGGTAAACAGAATCATGTGAAAGAGACAGATATTTTAATTAATCAAGGACAATAATTTGAATAGTTAAATATTATTAATCATGAAAGGGGTTAGTCATATAAAATAAGACATCTTCTGGTTCTTTTTAATATAATATTTGTTTTAGTTTTCGAAAATTGCGTTTTTAAAATAATTATTACTATTGTTATAATTATAATTATTGCGCAGATTATTACTGAATAATTTTTGTAATATTTGAATCAATTTTATCAGCTATTAAGAGGTAGAAATATAGTGCAAATTCTTCGAATTCAATAAAACTATTTCATTTGAACTCGGAGAATTTAAAAAAAGAAAAAGTAAGTTAGCAATACATAAACTACTCCTTTTTTGTTTTTACTGCAAGTATTTTTTAGAAAGATTAGAATAAATAAACTGGAATATTTAAAGTTGTTGCATATACTGACTTTGAAGCAAGGGTAGTTATCATTTATAGCTCTAGAATTACATCTATGTTTTCGTAAATATTATGTATATTTTATTAATAAACCCCTTTATTCAATGCCATAGTATTAACAGAGCAATTATATCTAGGCTATATTATACTTGCAGTACTTTAGACTAATTTACGGCAATCGCTTCAAACTAATGCAAACAATTAAATTTTATTTACAGCTTGAAGTTACCATTACAAATGTTCAAAACATTAAACAATTATTATACGACTTTCTGTGAGTTCAATGACTTCCTTAGTAATAATACTGTCGTAGTCTATATAAATAAAGTTAATAAACTACATGAAAATATTATTGTATTACTGTTAATTTAAAAAGCAATTTGTTATTATTCCGACTTATGTTATAATTTTAAAATTATTTGACTTTTTAAGAGATTTAAAACAAATTTCTAATGTCGTAAATAATATTTGAATTAAAATTTTTGCAAGATAGTGTTCTTTGAATACATGTATAATTGTACCAAGAAATCTCAACTGAAAACATAAAAAATAATACTTTTGTAAATAAAACTCAAATACTTTTATTCAATTATTTGTGACTTTCAAATTTATATTTTACATTGTAATTTGATAGATAGTTTTAATTTTCGTTCAATTTAATCTATTAAAGTTTTAAATTTAAAAAAATGTAGGCTACATTCACAAGAAAACTACAATTATTATTATAAACTATTATATTAGTGCACAGCACATTGATAAAGGAAGTTGATATTAATCGACATACATTGTAAATAGTAGAAGGTAGAAGCAGCACAAAATCCGTTTAGGTGACCTTCACCAAGTATTTCAAAATACATCTAATTTGAAATACTTAATATATTGTTAGCATGTTGAAGTTTTTTATTTTATTAGAAATAAATACATTTGGAACAATGAAACCTTATTTTAAGAAAATAATACTTATCAACGAAGAACTTTGGTATAGAACTTGACTTTTCCTTCGTTATTTGTGCCATCCTATTGAAGATATTCAGGATTAATTAAATATTTTTTATGAGTCAATATTTTTAGAGTAAAAACGCAATCCATCAATTACATGGTTAATGTTAATACCTATTACACTCACTATTATACTGACTGGAAATGTGTCAACAGTTTTACCATAAGCTAATGTTTTTAGGAGCTGTTAATTAAAGCTGTAAGTAAAGTTCAAAGAAACGTATTAGCGAACGTACGTGAACAGCGAATGTAAATATTAAAGATTTAACTTTCAAAGTTGCTAGCTATTTCATATTCTGTTCTTACTTTTTCTGCCAAAAGATATATGATTTTGAAAATGTTATATACTTTCAGAAATTGTTATTTTACTTATAATTTCACGTCCGAACCAAGGGTTTTCTTTAACTTTATTGGTAATTTTGAATTTATTCTTTGTTGTGTATTTCTTTATGAAAAATCTTGACAAGTTGAAAACAAAAAATGTTTTCCGCGGATTTTAACTTTAACATCAGACTAGTCTTTGAAGTCGAACAATAGAAGGGTGGCTAAGGTTGCCTGGAAGAAGGTGTAGAACTTGTTCTGCTGGGAAAAGGACTTGGCCGGTTTATAAAATTGATGCTTTAGTGGAATATTTCTTTCAGGAAAAGGCAAAACAGTTTAAACTGTTACCTAACCGGTTGTTTCAACTCCTTAACTTCTTTAAATATTGGTGTGTTTGAAGCAGTCACAAAATTCTACTCAGCAAGTGTAAAACATGCACTGGTTTGCATTTTAAAGTAGAATGTCCTATCTAGCTAAGGGTATGTAAGAGTAAAATGTACGAGCAAATATTTAAGAAAGCAATAACACTTCAGCGAAGAATCTATTTGTATACGTGAAGTAAGAAGAGCGAAATATTTTACCACAAATTTTGCGTCTGAATTTTTACATTTTGAAGGATATCGTTGTTGAAAGAGGGAAATGTCCTGCTTACATAATGCAAATCAATTTTGAAAATACAAAAAATAAGCTGCATTAAAAGGTATAGTTGTAAAGTGACGATGAAAATTTAAATATGCTGCGCAAACAGCAACATTATATTTCCACTACTTTTTGCAGTTTTCATATTGAAGAACTAAAGGTTGACACACCTTTATGTAAACAGTATAAATAAATCATTTTATAAAAAATAGAGTATATATACAAGGTGCTAATACTCAGAATTTTATTAGCATAATCAACATTTATATGAAAACCTGTTCGCAGCAAAATTTTAGAATTTTATTTATTTTATTTTACACTTAAAAGATACACGTTCCACTTTCCAATTTACGTATTTAATATTTTAATATTTAATACAAATTTATATTTGTATTTATATTCTAATGTGTATGCTGTTTAAAAACATAAAAAAGCATAAATCTAAAGTTAAATTTCCTTCCGACAGCCCTGACGTGAACTGAGGACAAACTCATTCCTCGTAACCTTTTAAAACATTTATCACATGTATCAAAGACTTGTGACATGTATAAGCTTAAATAAAAATGACGTTAGGACTTTATTTCAATGATGTAAACTTCTAACAATATATTTTTTTTTTTTTTTTTTGCTTTCCATGCCACTTTGTGCCTTTCGGCTAACGAGCATGTTTTTTTGGGTTTTTAATATTTTATGGTCCCCCGCGGGATTTGAACCCGGGGCGTCTTGCTTATGAGGCAAGTACCATAGCGGTTGAGCTATGACAGAGGACTCTAACAATATATTTCATTGTACGTGGAATATCAGTAAATTCTTCTATAAATAAAGCATACAAAATGAAATCTGTTAAACTTATTTACATTTTCGTAGGCAAATGTATTTGTTACATTGCGGGATATTATTACAATTTCAAGTTTAAGAAGGTTTAAACAAATCTATAGTTACTAATTCTATGAAGGCAAGCCTCCTTATTGTTTTGTAATATTAATTTTACTTCTATATAATGACTTTAATTCAACAAAGCAAGGTCCACTCACATCTTAGTTGCCATTGTATTGTATTCACTCACCATATTGTCCGAACGTCGTAACTATACGACATTTTCAAAGATCTACTTCAAGTAATAAAATACCCACCTTTTAAATCTACACAGATAACTAAATTTCTAGTTGATACTAACTAATATTAATATATTAATCATAATTTAAACAAAAGCATTCAATTTGTTTTGTAAAACACGAACGCCTCTTGTTCATCTTTAAACACGTTGAAAATGTAGCCGAGACAGACTAAGTGGCAATTCTTTGAGTCTAAAAAATCAGTTTTATGACTACTTTAAAATCGTGGTTTAAAAATGGTAATACTGTATACAGATATTGGTAGGTGCGCGTTGATACTTGTCTGACTGCTTTCTGGTTGGTAGCGCGCACAGTGACCTACCAAATATAACATCAAATATAGGTGCTCCAGTAAATTATTAATGTTTTGATGTTGTTTTTGCAATATACAATTTGAATATTCTTGATTTGCTTCAGATTCTCAGCGGTTCTACATGATATGACTTCCATGCTTCGTTTCTACCGTGTAATAATTCGTTCATGTGTGTAGACTACGGCTGTGTAGTTTATTCTTAAGCAAGACTTTCATTTTTAATGAACTGGTTTCGGGTCATCACTTTGGCCTCAACTTCATCCGGCCAGAACAACATGGAGTCTAATTATTGTTAGTCTCCTAGTGTATGCTGGTGAACCGTACATTTTCTGGTAAAAACATCTGACTGACAGATATGTAATTCGCAGAAACATCACGGCTTCTTTATGTATTAGTTAAGGTGTGTATATCCTAAACCATTTGAAACTATTACTACTGTACCTAATATATGCATGGCCAGTGCTTTTATTTTGTTCCAAAATTGGATTATCAAAATATCACATTTTGATTTTTTACTAGGTACCTATAACACACTACTCTTGACATTGTGTACCAAGAGAAGCTATGTAGTATAATAATTTATATGAATGCATCAAGGGAATTTATATTTATTGACTGCTCCAAACTAGACAGTAGCAGATAGTAATTTAATCGCTTCAGGGCAGACATACTTGTTTGCATTACCAACAAGCGTTGTTTCTGCGAACCTATTCAAAGCTCTTACTATCAATTCATTCCGTTGCCATCACTATTTAGTTTACTCTGGTCCAATGAATGCTTTACAAGCCTTTCAAGAGATATACTTTCAATGAATCCTATTTACAAGAGTTTACAAAATTAAAAGCTTATTTCAGAAATGAAGTTGGTTTCATAACAATTCTTCGTACATACATAATTATTTGTTTACAGATTCAAAATGTAGATTTAATCAATTTATATATACACAAACCTAGATAGAAGAATAAGAAGAATATCAGCTCAGGTTCCTCTAGTCGCAAAGGTTACACGGCCTCCGAAATGATACATTAAACTGTGATGAATAATGTAAAGGATTGGAAGCGCACAGATTTGGTGGAAATTATTTACAAAGTGTTTCCACAGTTGGTTATGTGTGCATCTCACTCAACTTCCAGATTGTATGGTTTTAATTTTTAATTGCACTCTTTTATAAAACCGTTTGTTTGATTCTGCTGACAAATTAAGTAGTTTTTTTGAGCAGTAAACAAATCTGAATACACAAAATTGACAACATAATTGAAATTCTACCGAATAGTTTATTTTTGAACTCATTTATACATCAAAGACGAAAATGAATTGTAATTTGTACGTTTGTTTGATGTACCACATTTCAAAGAATCGCAAGTTTCTTTCAAAATCATTTATTATAATGAGATTATAAAATTCTAACCAATGCACTTTCTACAATGTAGATAACAAGGGTATTGTAATTCAGAAAATGAAATTTGAAACTAGTTTGTGTTTCATTGTATTTAAAAATTATTATATTAAATGAAATTTTATTTAAAAATTTAAATTTCAAAGTTTAGAATAGCTTTATTTTTTAATTAAATAATAGGCAAGATGGAGTAAAAAAAATACCCCTCAGTATTTTAATCATAGGTGGCTCAATTTTATGAAACTAATTCCTTTTAAGTTTTAATAAGTTTCCTGACTATTTTTTAGTTCCCTGACAGTAGTCTCTGTTAAATAAAGCTATTATAATAACATTAAAGAAACTCTATTCTAACGGTAAACAGCTAACGTAGCGCTGTTGTACAAATTAATATCTGTGAAAGCAAGTTAGATTGGTTTTTCTGCTGTTTAAGATTTTATTTAACATCCTAGTGTTGTTCCTATAGGACTGATTGAGGACCAGGGAGTGGAACCATTACAGACCAAACCGTAGTGTATTAAAAGTCGCTTTACTAACTGAGCCGTCATAAATATAGTTTCAGATGCTCACTTTGGTAACTGCAATAAATACTTTATGATAACCTTTTACGACGAATATTTTATTTATATGTTTGATAAATTGAACTATATTAAATATCACTTTACTAAATACGTTGCCACCCAGAAGCCTAGTTAAATCACAGGTGTAGATGTGTAAATATTCTACACAAATGTCTAACAGAAATACAAAAAACAATGTTGGATTCAAAACAAGAAAGCGTTTTGCCACATTAAAGACATATTTAGCAGGAAGTAGAAGGCTCCCTCCCCACCTCGCCCTTTTGTGAACAGATCTTTGATTATAAGTTCTTTAATTTTATAGAATAATTATTACTTTGTTCAGAGCATTAAACTCTCGGGGTAAATAAGTTTTCTCTATAGGTTGTTCTATAGATTTGTTCAAATTATTAGTATTAAATTGTGTTAAATATTAATAAAATGAGTTAAAACAGTAAAGGTTTTTTGTAAATCGTAAGGAGTTCAAATATTCGAACATATTTAAACTAGAATATATGTAGTAGGAATATTATAAACTGTATATATTTCCAAGGAGCTTCTTAAAACTGTAGACAGAGCAATTATTTATTAAAGAATTTAAATGTTAGAAACAATACTCCTTTGTCTGTTTTACAAGACAAAAAGTTTTGTCGACACAATTCAAACACAGCTTTTATTGTCAATTGTGCATTTAGTTGTAGATTTAAAGAAATCTGTTTACAGTTTCATTAACATGTCTATGTTCAAAATGTACAAATTCATATATTATGTACATATTTAAATGTTATGATATGTCATATGTTGATGGTAAAACTAAATATGTTGTTCATTAAAATGTGGTTATAAAATGAAAATTTAAATTTGGTTTTACTAATATAAAAATCTAATTAAGTGCTGTGCACTTTCATATTAAATATTTTAAAATATATGTTTTTTATGTTGCACACACCTCATACACTTTTCAATGTAACCATGCTGTAATACATGTGCTAATGAGAAACGGTATAAGTGAATCGTTCCATTATATAAACAAATGTATTAGTTAAAAAATATTTTGCTTCTATTTAATTAGTGGCTCTTTACACTGATACTATGATCCGTTAAGGACTTAAATTTCCCGAAACACTACACTAATGACGTCATCGCCTTAGGTTTTGCCGTTAATGTAAGATGTATTCCAGTTGTGGGTTAAGCTAGGAGTGCTTGTAAGTGCTTTAGCCGTAAGGAACTCTTGCTAAGGACATAGACTCAAGGATTTGTCAATGCAGTATGATTATAATTAGCTGATGTAGATCCAACAGTTGTTGCATGTTTCTAGTTTGGCAGAATTTATAGGCCGAAGTACGATAGTGCAAGATTTGAAAAATGTTCAAATTTTAAATCATTATGTTTGAATCATAAGTATGTAAACATAATACATACTTAATGTTTGATACGTAATTGAGTTGCATTCTTATCATTAAATTTCTATTTAAATTTAAATTTAATGAATTTAATTACTTATTATAAGTAAATAAAAATAAGGCACAAATAATTCAAATTTAATTTAGTACGGATACTGTATGTAAATGTTTTACAATAGTACAAAAGGCTGACATGAAATTATGTGTATGAGTTTGTAGTGTTTAACCACAGCTGTAACATAACTAATTAGTATGTTTACTGTAACTACACAAAGAAAAAATACGCCTCTAGAATAAATAACGTGCTGATCCAGTGAATGAAAATTAAAATATTTCGCACGAATAACTGAAGGTTAAACCATTCTAAATGAATTTACTGTTGTTACCGGTTGGTTTACAGTAATTACTATTTTTTAATTGACACTACAGGCACTTTAAATCATGTACACATATATTATGAGAAAATATGGGAGTTATATTTAGTCACAATTCGTATTTTGTTTTTAATGTTATACATCCAACTTCTGCTACTGTTCACTGACAATAATTAAACATACAGTACACAAATACATAAACCAATAGGTTCATTCATAAGGAAACACTTGCCCTACAATGGCTTGATGAAATTCTAGAAATCCCAATAATAATTAGTTTACTAATGAGCGTTAGATTAGTTCCCAGAGTAGCAATAATTATAACTGAATACTATTGACAAACTCTTGCACATAGTTTAAGGTTATAAAAAAAACTACATGAATATAATCTTTACTGTCATTTATTCTTTCAAAAGTCCTCTTGGTCCTAAACTGACTCACGCAAAACAAACAAAACAGAAAACAATTAAGTGTAAAATATAATTCAAGAAGTTTGTAGGTCTTAGTTTTAACCTACAAGTTGTTTCGTGGCTCATTCTATCGTGTAAATTATTTGCCTACAAATGTAGTTCTTTCACAACATTTGGGATCTCGTGACATTTCTCCCTTCTCTAATTACCTCCTTGTGATAAAATTAACTCGATAAACTGATTAGATCAGTATCAATTTCCACATTTCATATCTAAAGTTATTAACAATTAATTACCTTGTCAAATCCGATTAACAAAATGTACATTTTCTGATTAAATCATCAATACTATAGTTTCATGTCAGTTATTGCTCATCGTTTTTCTAATGTTTGAACGATACTTCCTTTAAATTAGTTTCTATCGTAATTAAAGTAGAGATTTAAAAGTTATTTACTACTATCATTGAGATTTAAAAAAATAATATAATTAAAGAGACAAATCAAATTTATTAAATATGCGTCAGAAATAAATAAATACATTTATCTTTTGTAGCTTTACCGATTTTTAAAATTTTGTAGAATGCACAATGGTGTTATATACAATTTATCATTTACTAATGTGATTTTCTTGTCTTATTTTTTTTTCATAGCGTTTAAAACTATTTTTGTAGGCACTGACAATTATATTTTAACACTTAAAAGAAGACTAGGAACTATGTTGCACGTTATAAAGCAAGAACAAACAATTTATCATGTCAATGAATTGCACTGGTATTTACTTTTTGTTTCTAAGAGTATACATGTTCAATAAATAAATCTCATTTATTGGCTATAAAGAGACGTGAGATTCTTAACCTTCAACCCCTGTTTATTCCACCTTTTGCGATCGATTCAAGGGTTGCACTGATCGAAACCAGTTTCAGTCAAAAGATTTTGGTAATATCTTTACAAACTTACTAAAATTTTGAACTTACTTATTATAATGTCTGCTAATTGAGTAATGATGTTTGCTCTGCAACCTCATTTTTGCCAACCCTTGCTGCAAATGTTGGTCGTATCAAAAATTGTCACACACACAAGTTTTAGATAATAGTTAAAAAGTTTGTATTTGATACTGTACCTACTAAGACAGTTAACAACATTTTTCATCGTAAATCAATTGTGCAAAGGGTTGTAGTTATAAAACCAGTTTCAATCAAAAGATTTTGACAAAAATCTAGAATATTTAATAAAAATTTGAACGGGTTTGATATTGTGTTTTCTAAGTGAGTATATAATAATATATTTTAAATTAAGTGACTTTTAGCTGCAATAAGATATTAGAAATTGCTATGTAGAGTATCGGACAATGTTCGTCATATTAAATGAGATAAAACTGGTTATTTAAATTCTTGGACAGCAAAACAGTTCTTAGTTTTTTAGTAGTATAAAATAATATTACGTGTTAACCTAATTTATCCGAGAAATTGTGTTTTGATAGATAGATGTTCTCATTGGTTGATTACGTCTGTTTAACTTTTCTATAAAGTGGGTACAAATTGTGGAACAATAGTGAATGAAAATTAGAGAAAATAACGAGCTTGTAACATTAAATTTTAATCGAATTGAAAAAACAAAAGTTAATAATTCAAACCTAGAAAAAACTACAACACTTTTAGTTGAATTTAGTAAAATAAGAGTCCATGGATTTGGGTCAGTGCAAACTTAATGGACAAGAACATGTACAGATAATAGTTATATATTATACGTCGGTATAGTAGTATCATAACCGTTGTTAAATATTGCCTTCTAATTATAATATAATTAGAAATATAAATTATAAATTATATAAATTATATAAATTAGTGCCTTCCTAAATACTATAATAATGAAACTTAATGTTTATGTTAAAGACATCATACACAATGATTGCTATTATTAAATGTAATAACACTACATAAATGGAAATGTGTAGAACCTTCTTATGTTGATAGTGTTGTCAAATACACTTAAGAATTTGGTTATAAAAGTGAATGTTTTATTCCCCTGAATTTAACCTGAATATGAATTGCATCTGTTAAACATAACCTTTCAAGATACCGATACTTTGAACAAACTACGCAATGTCAGCGTACATACACATTCATACATATATGGTTGTAGCATACATTCGCTATATACAACCCTCTGAATGACACAATAAGTTGAACTGTATTGCAAAAAACCCTTAGTGCTTTCGTCATGTATGTCCGACATTGTTTCATATTATCTATTTTTTTCGTTTTAGCAAATTTGACTGAAATATTATTTCATTAAATCTATAAGCATTAAAACGTAAAATAACTTGAATTTCTGTGAATTTAAACATGTTACGAAAAGCGATCATTCCGACATGCACTTCGCTGGGTTTTAAAAGGGAACGTTCTTCTTAATAGCATGTACAAGAGAATATAAAATGGTCCCAAAATATCGATTAAAATAACAAATAACGCGTACTTCTTATGAAACTAAGTAATAGGCCTATCTTTAAACATTAAATTGATGCATGGCATGTCCACTTTAGTAATTTAATAATTTTAAATACAAAATGTATTAACTGGAGGGAAACTCAGAACTAAAGAAATCATGTATTTCAGGAAATCTAAAAGTTTGAGCTGTAAATACAAAAAGTAAAGAGGGGGAGAGAGAGAAGAGAGAGAGAGAGAGGGGGGGGGAGGGGGGAGAGAGAGACGGAGGTGTTATATAAGGCAAAGTACTAATCTATTTAATGTTGTTTAAATAATAATTGAGCTGTACTACTTTTGAAACTAAGTTATATGTATTCCATTAAAACTTCTGCTATAATAAAACAAGCCCCTCGAGGCTGTGTCACATCATCAGTTTCAAGATTGTCCTGCTCAAGTGTACTATGGCACTACTTTAATATTAAAATTTGCCTCACAACTCTTTTCTAATAATCTTCAAGTAAGTATTATTAACTGTTCTTATTAGTTTTGAGAGAATGAAATAGATTAGAAAAAAATGAATACAACATTCTTGTACTCATAATCATAAGAAACTTTCTCAAATAAATAAACATTAATAATGTTTTGACTTTTAACTGTGTTTAATTACGTTTCTAATTTTAATATACTTTTTAGATGCACATGTCTAGACGAATCTAGTAATATGTTCTAGAAAAAAATGACAAAAAAAGCAATTCCATTTTACTATAGAGTAATGTTTGTTTCGTCTTTAGTAGAGCGAGTTAGCGAACAGCCTATTCAACAATGAGTTTTACTTCGCCAATCACAAAATTCAAACGTTCTACTTTCAGAAAAAAACTTCAGGAAATCAACAGTTAAGCTGTAATAATAGTAACTGTGGGAAGTGAAGATGTATATTTAGATATATATTATATTAGATAACAATAAATTTCCATTACATTTTGCAGTTACACAGCCTTACAAAAAGTACAGTACTACATAACTGTCGCGAGAATGACGGAAGTCTCTTCTACTTAATGCTATTTAACAACCAAATTTGAATTAAAAATTCCCATGTACACCTTTAATATTTAAGTCTCAAGATAACTGTGCACCTCTTGAGAGCCATTAGTTTCGCTTCAGTAAATAAATACAAGCAGTTAGCATTCTCATGTAAAGAGTATTAACAGAAAGTTGCATACACACAAACTTTAATGTAAAAGTCATGTAACAGTACAATTGAGCAGGAGAAGTTTCTAAACTTGGATTTATTTTAAGAAGGAAATTAGGGTACTTAGTTAATGGGAGTGCAGTAGACTGGAAAGTAATGCAAAATGTTTTGTAAATGTCTTGCGCATAAATATACATTAGTCTGTTAATGTTTAGTTCCGATATTTGAAATATTTAATGTCGTGACTACTTGAAATTATTCCGGTTTGAGGCCATTGTTAAATAGATATATTGTAAATGTATTCATTATATGTATATATAGTGGTAGTCATATATATATACCCAAACAAACGTACCAAATAAAGTGAGTTGTCGATGGTGTTATTGTATGGCTTTATTCATGTTTATTTGTAATTTATTTAATACAACAATTAATAAAAATGTAACAGAATTTAAAGTATTTTATTGACGTTTTTATAAATATTGAAAATATTAATGTTTTAAAATAATTATACAAAGACAAATTTATTAAAAAATAAAAAATAACACCTATTTCAAAGCAATATAAAAAAAATTTATAGATAAAGCAAACATAAAAAAATGTTAAGGACGGTACAAATTTAATCAGATAAATTAGTAGCAGTGAAATTAAGTTACGTAAGAGGAAAAGAACTGTGAATATAAAGTTAGCATGATATTAAAAATTACTTCTTACAATTTAACACTAGTGTTACATTATTGAAACTAGACTAAAGTTTAATAATAGTAAGTGTTCTTGCATATTGAATTTAAATTGTTTAAAATAATATATTTTAAATCATTATTGTTTTTATTAGTTTTACAAGCAATTATTTCTCTCTATTATATAAAAAAGTTGTTCTACTTCTTCTTATAATAAAATTACAAAGTAATTAGAATAGAATACGTGACCAACAAGCGACCACTGCCAAGGGAACCAACAAAGCGACCACTGCAAGGGAACCAACAAAGCGACCACTGCCAAGGGAATCAACAAAGCCACCACTGCCAAGGGAACCAACAAAGCGACCACTGCCGAGGGAACCAACAAAGCGACCACTGCCAAGGGAACCAACAAAGCGAACACTGCCTAGGGAACCAGCTTCACCAGTCTTTAGAACGAAGTAGGCCTACTGAGCCTAGAACTGCGGGAGAATTGGCCGGACAAGTGCTGAAACGGCAAACCACGCCGCAGAGAATGGAGGCAAAAGGAGAGTCGCTGACGTTAGTGGGGGAGTTGCGCCGACCGCCAGGCTGTTTCACCAAGAATAAATTCATTGAAAGGTGTTCTAATTTACAAACACCTGCATCAACACAGCGTACACGAAAATTCGTTCGCGGAAAAGAGGCTGGACTCGGCTAGAACCTCCACCGTAGTCCCTCTAACCAAAGTCCCACTGGGAAGAGATCTGTGCTTGCACAAGCGGCTACGGACACCCGAAACAATTACACTCCCTTCAGGCAACACTTGCGATCCTTTTTAGGGTCGACCTACAAAACTAAGCAGTGTCTAGCTTCGGTCTAGGGAATAGACGATACATAGTATATAATAATACGTTATTATAATTATTACAATATTAATATATTATAATGAAGTTTTTAATATTGAGAGGTGGGGAGGGGTTGGCGAGCGGAGGGAGCAGGTTGCAAAGCCCCCTAGTATCCTTAATTTTAAGTATTATTAATTTTTAATCTTCTCATCAGGGAAAATTTTGTAGGCGAGTTTGAACTAAGCAATGTTATTAAAATATGATACTCGTTATTTTTCACCATTGGGGCTGTTCAAGCTGTCATGATACTCTTATATTACTTACAGTATTTATTGTACAATATATTCCAGAACCAATGATATGGAAACTTGATCGGTGTATTGTGTAATTTTTTAACTGTGTATATTTATTAAAACAAATATACAAAATAAAGAAGTACAATTCAAAATATTCAAAGTCTTTCGGGACATAATCTATGTTCTTTACGAATGCTTATCTAGGTTCTTAAACATGTGTATGTAAAGCTGTTGAGCCTTAATCTTCTACAATCCTCCAATGTTTGCCGTTGGTTGTGTACATTCGCTTCTTTTACGAGTAGGATACACTATAAGTACGCATCAAGTTCTGTCAGACTACTGCTCTTCGCAGACTCACGCATCAGCGATGGTGCGTGAGGAACTCTACCATTCTAGGGTCAGCCGGTATCCCTACCCTAGAAGTTTTTGCTACAAGATGTGCCACTAAACTGTTTCAGGATGCACGCAACTCAGGCTATCCTCATATAGCCGAGATCTGCAGAAGACTCGATATTCTGGAAGATGGTAGTTCCCGGCCTGCCGCTATCCTGGACGACCCGCCATAGGTTTCTCACACTGCGACTCCATTCAATATTGACACTAACCTGTTTGCCTTCATTTTCTATTCAAGTGAGTTTCAGATTGATTTAGCAGTCATTAGGGAATGACCTCTAGATGCTGCTGACGCTTCCCCCAGTTAAGTGTATGCGGAGTGTCTCTGTCCGTTATGCATGGCACTGGAGTGTTGTAACATGCTGCCTCAGGAGAGGTAGGCGGAAACACTCTTGTGCCTGTGTAAGGAGCCAGAGTGACTTCCTTACTTGGAGGGAGGGCGGTGGTTTAGTGGGTATTGCCAGACTTGTTCTGGATTGAGTCCCACAGTACCTTCTCTAACGAGAGGTCTGCCTAAATGCATTAACAGCCTAAAAAAAAAATCCGGGGGAGTTAAAGTGATGTGAAATATCCGCTCTACGGGTTATCACACGGATTCTGAATGTGCTGTGAATCAATGGAAGTGATTCAATCGCTGTATGGCTAGCCCATCCTGCAGAAATCTCTGGTCAACTTGTTCCCTGATATTTACAATCACCAGATTCTGTTGGTCATTTTCAATGAAATAAAGACCAGGCATGACATTTCCAGATTCCGTATACCAAAGAGTTCAATTTAGAGTGGTTTGTTAATAATGTTCGAGTGAACATAAGAAACTGAATTGTTTGTTTATAAATTATCTAATTAGATAAGCGTGACATTTAACAGAATACCACACATTAGATACAGTTCTGGACTTTCATACACAATTGCTAATTTGGTAGAACCCGAGTTTTTATCTGAATTTTTCAAACGTCGACCAATCTGTATCTTATAAAATAACCCACCAAAGAAATCTAAACATAAGCCAAACTAATGTAAATTTATTCAATTATGTTCGTCAAGACTTTGGGGTGACTGTAATGGTTATGATATATTCGCCATTGATATTCATTATTTGTAACTGTAATTAATTTAATGTAGCCTACAGTACAACCTTAAAGTTATGTAAGTACTTTTTCAGTTTGACAGAATTTTTCTATGACTGAGTGCATTACCTTGTTACTTGGTGTTGGTCGTTAAAAACGCCTCAATCATTTGCGACGGTAGTTACGATAGGTCCACTTTCACGGACAATTCCGTACGAGCGGAAATCATTTTAAACATTTTCTTCGACCACTTTACCCCCTACAATGCTTGCTTCAAATTAAAACAACAATACCATTGTTGTGAAAATATTAGCTAAAGTGATCAGCTGGCTTAATCACATGTGAGATGAAGTATATTTCAGTGTCGTTTGTTTTTGGTCATTTTGTAATAAGATTCTTTTAGTTTTGGATATTGGTCCCAAGTTATGTTTTAAGCATTACGTAAAAATGTATAATAAGGTTTAAAACATACATAGTTTTTCTAATTACACTGTTTACTACATGTCTCATTTCAGGGCTTCACAATCACTCTAGGTGATTTTAAAAAAGTGAACACTTTTTGTATATTTTTTCTAGCAAAATTAATATGATTAATCATGGGATCATCTAATTCCTCCACTGGGTTTGTAGTGTGTGTAGCCAGTATTATTAGCACTCCTGTGCTTAAGTGATTATTAAATACAAGGTGCGAATATATTGTGTCACTTTACTGTCATACGAGGGATTACGAGAAGTTGACAAACCTTTCTGTATAAAGTGTAATGAATATTATAATATAGAAAATAGAATATGCTTACATAGTTGTATCATTTGCAGAATGAAATTAGAATGATTGTTTATTTATGTGTATACTTGTACGCAGCAAAATTTGTTAATATGATTTATTTTATTGAACACTAAAAAAAACTAACACAATTTCCACCTCTTTATTAAACATAAATTTTTTTAACACAATATGCTTTGTATATATTTAAAAAAATTGAAGTTTTGTTAAACTAAATATTTAATTTATACACTTTATTATATTCCGTTACATAAGATGGAATAAATCTAAAGTTCTATTTCGTCGTGATGCCTCTCACGGGAATTGAGGCATAACTCAGTTCTTGTGGACCCTTTAAATCCATGTATCATATATTTCATTTGACTCAAACATAAATAACACTGAAACTAGGTGTATTTTAATATTGTACACTTTTAACAATATATGTAATATGTTATTTCTATTTGTGTAGTGTATCAAAATGTTAACATTGTTCTTTATATATTATTTTGAGATGATACAATAATTATAACCCTTTGATATTCAAAATTTAAGGTATTATAAATATGAGAAAATATAAGTATACTTTCATAATGACAAAATCGGTATATTGTATTAACCATTTTATAAGTGTTACTATATATCAAAGTAAAATTGGATATTACTTCGTATTCCTTTGCCAGTATAGGCCTAATCGTTTTGTTTGTCTTAACTGGTACATTTACTGTGTGTGCGGAATTATAACGTACAAAGTGTAAATTAGTCCACATGGTTATTCCATATAATATAGGGAAGATGGCAAAACCTGTAGCCAAACAAACTTGACTCTTTACCCGCCCCCCTCGCTTTATGAAGGCTAACTGAGCTGCATGAATTATGCATGGTTTAGACTTGGATAATAAGGTAAATCACGGCTCACTTTTCCAGCCACACAGTCTGACATTTTAAGCAAAAAGTTTACCCTACTTTACATTTCAAATTTGTATTCATCCCTGTTTTAGGGCGTTTTAGCGACGGCTCATTTGTAATACCCTGAGGTACGCACTGTCACAGGTTCTGGACTGGGCTTTTTCTGAGTGTTATTCCACTACCAACCCTTCATTAGTCTAAACGGTG
>JAGFPH010002206.1:149034-198995 GCA_018207615.1 Philaenus spumarius
TAAATATTTCTAAAGTTATTCAATTTAGAACCTGTGGAACACAAATCAACCCTGAATTAAACACTGACGAAACAAAACAAACAATCCTGCCACATTGCCATATGCTACTTTCATGAACAAAAATTGTTGCACTAAGAAATACCCAAAAGAGTTTCTAGATGAAACTATAGAAAATAACAATGGATACCGTACCTCAACTACCGCCGAAAAAATAATGGAATAGTTGCAAGAAAAGGCGGTATCCACCAAGTTGATAATAGAGATGTTGTCCCTTATAACAATTATATGTTAACTTAAGTATAATACGCACATTAATGTAGAAATTTTTTCCACAGTTCGTTCTGTAAAGTATTTATTTAAGTACCATGTACATAAAGGTTATTATTCTGCATGCATATAATTTGTAAGTAATGTTAATCAACCTAACAATGCAATAGTCTACGATAGAACTAAAAGTTTTTCAAATATGCGATATGTAAGTTCTCATGAGAGCATTTGGCGCCTCCATTTCCAACAACGAAATGAACAGGCTGCGCTCAATTCATCTGAATAAAAGCATACAACTCTCACAGCATGGTTTGATTTAAACAACCGCGAATCAACTGCCCGCCAGTATTTATACAATGAATTTCGCAACATTATCGGTTTGCGGGTAATGCCTCGACAGAAAGAGGGTGGGTAAAGTTATAGCAAGGATGTATAATGTGGCACCTAATGAATCAAATAGGTTTTATTTACGCATATTGTTACTTCATGTTAAGGGTGCTACATCGTTTGAGGATTTACAGCACTACAATGGTACAACATATGATACTTTTAAAGAGGCAGTTTTATCACGTGGGCTCCTTCAAAACTATCAAGAATGGCACCGTTGCGTTGCTTGGAGGAATTACAGAATATACAAATGCCACATCAGCTCAGGCAATTATTTGCATTCATTTGCTGTTTCTGTGAACCAACGTCACCTTTAACATTACGGACTACCATCAAAGAGAAACTAACCGAAGATATGAATGACATTGATCCTCATGAAGCAGAAATGGCATCATTACAACAAATCCAGAATATTCTGAGAGAAAACGGATTCAACTGTGCTACTCTCGGCCTACCAGTTCCACCTGAAGTCGCGATTGAAAACCCCACATACAATCTACAGGAACAAGCTGCTTTTTGCATATAGATGTACCATAAGCTTAATTTTGAACAAAAGATAGCCGTGGATCGAATCTTAAATGCAATATCTGGGGATACGGAAGAGAAACTATTCTTTTTAGAAGCTTCTGGGGGATTTGGAAAGACTTTCATATGCTCATGTATTTTGAAAATAATCCGAGGTCGAGGCCAAATTGCCTTAGCAGGTGCTTCGACTGGGATAGCAGCATTGCTTTTAGACGGAGGCACTACACTACACCGTTTACTTGGCCTTCCTGTACCCATGCTACCCTCATAGGTCTCATCAATCAAGGCTAATTTCAACAAAGCTACTATTCTCAGAGAAGCTTCTATAATTATTAAAATAGACGAGTCGTCTATGGTGCCTGCTGCAGCTTTTGATTGTATAAACCATCTCCTAAAAGATGTAATGAATTGTTTGGACCCAGTATATGGACAAATGCACATGGTTGGTATAGTAGTCCTTTTTTGTGGTGATTTTAGGCAGATTTTGCCTGTGGTACCGTTGTCTGGTAGAATACAAATAATTTAATCTTGCATTCTAAGAAGCATAGTTTGGAAATACATTACACTCATCCATTTGAAAAAAATATGCGCGCAAATGATGGCGAAAAATTATTTTCTAATTGGCTTCTTCAAATAGTCAATGGAACATTAATAAGTGACAGAGGATCAGATTCTTTTAACATTCCTGAAATTATATAATTTCAGAGGATTTACTGATCAAGCATGTCTTTGGCAACTCAATAAATGAGGAGATTGCTAGACAATATTGCAATCATGTAATAGTCTGTCCTTTGAATAAAAACTGCGATAGAATTAACGAAGATGTTTTAAATTTAATTGAAGGTGATTTCAAATATTATTGCAGGGTGGATGAAGTGATATCAGACGATCCAAGCGAGGAATTAAACATCCCATTTGAGTATATAAATTCTTTAACTCCTTCAGGAATGCCACCTCATAGACTTAAGTTAAAATGTGGTACAATTTGTTATGCTTATAAGAAACATGAATATGGGTTCCAGTTTAGTAAATAGAGTGCGAATGTTAGTGTTGGAAATGTATAACTAATGTCTAAGTAATAACAGGGTTTGGAAAAGGTACTGTAATTTTCTTATCAAGGATAAAAATCATTCCAACAGACCCAACCATGCCTTTCCATATGACAAGAGTACAATTTCCAATACGGATATCATTTGATGTAACGCTTAATAAAGCTCAGGGTCAAACCTTTGAAAAAATCGGCATTTACTTAGCACACACGGCCAGCTATATGTGGCCTTTAGCCGAGTAAAACACATCAAGATGTAAAAGTAGTCATCAAAAAGACCAGTGAACAGGGAAAGGACAACTGTGGATATTACACAAAAAATATTGTTTTTAAAGATGTTTTGCTATAATACTTTGTTGTTCTAATAAATAAAGTTTTCCAAATGACTACATAGTTTATTTCACGTTATGTATCAGTAACTGAACATAAATTAGGGGCTTTAGCCCCTACAAGCCACTAGTAAATATATAATTAGGGGGATATTCATAATTCGTTGTGTGTATTTACAACTCATGTTTATAGTTCAGTGGATTAAAAACGGTTGAGATTTTTGTAATTACGTAGTATTATTGTGAACGCTGAAATGTTGTAAAGGATTACCATAGTAATCAATTACTATTATCTAGGGTTGGGAAATACATACTTTTCTAATAATTCATTACGGTTGGAAAACGCAAACCATTCTAATAATTTCATTTACTTCTTAGAGATAATGTAAGGTGTTAAGTGAATTAATTATTTCAGTGAACAAATATAAACATTAATTTTTATCAGTCGCATTTCTTTATAAAGTGTATATTAAAAATGCTACAAAAAATATTTAAAGTTGTGTAATTTTTACATAAGTTGTTGCAAATTTATTAAATTTAGCGTCAACAATGATAGAAATTTAGTTATTTTATAAGTTTTGCAGTCGATAAGATTACAGAAATAGTTGTTAACTGTACTGTAATGCATCATTAAAGGTATTTGTTATCTGTCTTTTACTCACACAAAATATACATGTGAAAGGTGTATCTATATGCAAGGATGTGCATTATTAAGACCCTTTCTCGTTGCCAGAGATGACACAATACCCAAGAAGCATTATTTATTCCTGCATTGTAATTTTACTTTAGCCTGTGTAACTTTACTTACATACTATAGTGATACTCGAAGTATTTACCTGTTCTTTTGTTTAATGAACACAAACTATGATTTAAATTAGTTATTTTAACTTAAATGTGAAACATTTTGCATGTTTTTTTCATATGGAAGTTAAATTTTATAATTTTCAGTATTTAATACTCATTCGAAAGATATTTAAATGTTATACAAGTAGACATTTGTATAATACAATATGTAGATAAACATATTCTTTTGTTAAGATTAGACTTAATTTAAATTAAAATGAAATTGCATAATCTGCGACTGGCTTTTTATCAGACAAGAGTAAATGTCTTTATACGTAATAAAATCCAAGCTAATTTACCCATAATTAATTTCTTTTGAAGTTGGAAATCACTTGTTGCGTGCAGATAAGCCTATTTAATGCTGCAATTTGAGCCAACTCATAGGTAAATTATTCAAATAAAATCTTGCGTGACTATGTTAGGTACAATTTAATGTAGGCCTACTTCTTTTAGTTGGGTCTGTTTAATCCTTTTCCCTTAATCGTATTAATAATCAAACTGTTTAATATATTTAAAAAGTTAAAGGAGTATAACACAAATAAAATATAAATATTGCTTGAATTACAATAAATAAATCTGTGTTTACTTAAAATGTTTATTTAATTCTTTACAATTGTAATCAATACAGGCGTGCACTATTTTCGCATATATTGCTAATTGATACTATGCAAATTTAGTGGATTCAATTATTTAATATAAATAAGTCGAGAACTGCAAATAAGTACACAACATTTAATTTAGCATAGCTGCTGAATATAAATGTTTTATTTTTAATTCAGTGTGAACAATTTCTGACTTGAAATTACATATCCGAGTTTGTAGCGTTGGTCCATAACTATAAAGTAACTAATTATGTGTACTGAAAATATAAAAAGAACGAATACGTCCCTGAAATAAATACGTGAGGTTTTTATGAGGGATCATTTAAAATATTACAAAACATAATTGGAGGTTAAATCTTATTAAGATAATGTATTGTTAATATTTTTGGTTGGTTTACGGCAATTTACACTTCTTAATTATTGACACTAGAAAATATAAATAAATTTCGAGCTTGACTAGTGAGAATTAATTGTTTAAGAATGATAACTGTAATACAAATTGTCACTCACACACTTTTAATAATTAGACGCGTTTCAACGGCAAAGTTGTTATCTTCTGTGATATAGGTGATATAAGAGAAACAACTAAACAGTTATAACTAGCAAGGGCATACTAAAAGCGAGTGTACGTCTATACGTACGTGAGTAGCAATATAATATAACAGCTGATTTTACCCATACTTATAATATCTTGTGAATTAGGTTTTTTTAAATATGAGTTGCAGAACTAATGTTGGCTATAATACGTTATAAGATTTGCTTTGAGGATATAATACAACTTTTATAATCATTAATACAAATTTAAAGAAGAGATACACATTCGTTTAGCTTCGGAAACATTCGTACATATTCGTATAACATTTACAAACATATTAGTTTCTTCCTTATAATATTAATAACTTTTGGTATGATTTTATAAATATTAACAAATATAAACTCGTATTAAATTTTAAATGTGATTAAACCATGTTCCGTCGCCATTTACTGTCACTGTTTATGTTCTGTCAAGAATGTGGACACAATGCAAAGGACACACAGGGCTACCATAACAAAATACCTCACATATATACTATGAAGCGTTCCTACAATTAGCTATTATTTTAAGGTTCAGCCTTTAGTTAGTTTATTGTAATTTTATTGTAATTTATTCTTTCAAACTATCTCTTTGTCATATTCTCACTATCGGTATAGAAGTTGTAGTTAGGTTCGTTTAAAAAAATAATTTAGTCTATGTAAAATAACAGTAGTATTTTGGGTGAATTTGGGTAGTTTTGTAACATGCAAAGCAAATAATGAACAAGTTTGTATAGATTCATATTTTGGTTAAATTCTCTACCTACTAACGTAGTTGATACTCCAAACTTGGGATTTAACTCCCTTATGATTTATCTCCATTCTGGTACAACCCCCTTGTGATAAAGTTAACTAAGTACATAAGCCGATTTAACCACCATCAATATCCAAATTTCATATTTATAATTAGTAAACACTCTTAGCATTTAATTAGGAATACAGATTCTTTCTTAAAGTACAATATTAATTACACCATCATTTTATGTTAATGATGACTCAAGGTTATTCTAGTGACTTGAATCTCATTGAATTAGCAAGTTTCAATATTAAAGTAGAGATGTGAACAATCCTTTAACATTCTCTATAGTAATAAAAAAATTAAATAACGGACAATATAGAAGATAATAAATTTAATATCCTTTATAAATAAATAAATTCCTCTTCCAAAACTTAATTGTTTCCACAACAGTGTTTTGAATGAACAAAAATCAATACGATAGTAATAATTCATATTACTAGGAATATTTCGTAATAAAAATATGTTGTAATACGATATGAAATGAATACGTAAACAGATATGGTTGTTTCGTCTTAAATTCTCTTTTAATAGTGTCAAAACAAAACACTGAACATTTATTGTAATAGTCACAATTAAACAACTATACGGTAAATTATAGGTTTAACAAACATGTTTTGTAATATTATCTATATATATATATAAGCCAAATACCATTCACTTACTGACTCATCACAATTTCTCAAAAACTACTGAACGGATTGGAACGAAATTTGGTATGTAGCTTCCTCTAGGGCCATAGATGCTCTCTAAGAAAGGTTTTTTTAAAAATATTCGAAATTTTAGAGGGTATTGTGGGGGGGGGGGTCAAAGTTACTAAAAATCCCCGTATTTAAATTTGATTTGTCTCTCAGTGCAAACGGATTGGAATGAAATTTGGTATGTAGGTTTTTCTCCAGGGCCATAGGTGCTCGCTAAGAAAGGATTTTAAAATCCTTATACTGTACCTTTAATCACTCCTAAAACGTATAAAAAACTACAAACACAGCATTATTTAGATTGAAATAGCAGTTCAGCAATATATTATTTACAATTTTCAAACACGATTAAAATAGTCCAAAATGTTCAACAACGAGTAAAATAGTCCGTCAGAGTTTTTTGTTTTTTCGCGTTTACTTCCTTTTTCAAAATTGTGGATCTTATTTTTTGTAACACGAGCTTGTCACATAATAATGCACCACCTTGACTGTCTAAATAGTCAAGAAGGCCTTCGACGTAACTCAGAGCTATTGTCCAACCTCTCTTGTCTCTTAATCCGGTTGACGATCCCGGTTGAGCCGCAACCCGTATAAACCGATCCCGTTTAATCGGGAGTCGACTGTATATTTACAGATTTAAAAAAATTGGAGTTAATAAATTTATATCTTTAGCAATTGGTTCATAATTGGTAATAATTTTTCATATACGACTAAAAATAAAACCACTTGGTTTAACTTATTACGCAAAGTATGAACTAAATCGATTCAATAGAAATGCCATTTTACCATGATAAAGAAGTTAAGTTAAATGAACCAATATAAATTTTTTTTGTTACTTCTAACACATGTTACAAACAGTACTGCATTTTTTAATGGCTTCTACTATTGTCAATATGCATATTTACAAAATTTGATATTTTTATGTACAATTAAAAAAATAGATTTAAGTAGTAAAATACTGAACACATTGAATAAACAATAACTTAAAAAAAAAACACATGTTAAACTTACATACATTTTCAACATCTTACTCCAATTTTCATTTATATACTTAAAAATATACCATATATTTACCAAATTTATACACCATTTAAAGAATGATTATGAAGATTGAGTTAAATAATTGTATGTTTAAACTAAAAATGTACTAAATAAGGGAAATTTTGAATATTTTCTAATAGTTATAGTAGTTAACTCCATTCTGATCTAACACTAAATCAAACTTGAGTGATGTTTGCAAATAGATACCGGAGATTGTGCTTCGGTAATTGAGTTCAAACAGATTTTGAGGTACACTGGTTGATATAACCAATTGAATATAATTGGGTATTGATTTGTTTTCTTATTTGTGGTGTATAACCGGAAACCTATATTTAGTCATGAGAAATAAATAAGATATCTAAATACCTAATATTCAGAAGATTATATCCTTGTAATAATATATTCAGTTTATTAAAATACAATGATTTTTCTTTGTTCATTGTAATGTGACTGTTACTCTTTATGATTTTATGATAGCTCTGTTTATATAAGAAGAAAAAAAAATGTATATATTGTTACAAACAGATGCATATTGTTTTGCTGCAGAAAAAAAACTAAAACATTTCTTGTGGCTGGGATGGGAAAAAGTTATATATACAAATTTAAAAGTTCCAGTCATAATGCTGGGATCATTATTTATAAAAACATCCAATTTGCTTGTAAAGTGCTTTAAAAATGAATTTATTTTAAAAATTGTGCTAAATACATATAAATGCAGCGTTATTTACATTCATTGAAAACACATTACTAAATTAAGTTAACAGAGTAACTATGTTTGCCACATAAAAATGTATAACGCTTCACACCACTAAGAAAAATAGTTATAAATTGACTAATATACAAATTTATTGTCAAAAATATTTTTAGAGGTATTCAATTTTTTTTTTTTAAATATTTATATTCTTAGGATGTATATTCTTCATCTGAACGACAGTACCTTTCATGAATCTACTTAGCTTAAATCACTGATAATTATGAAAGCTGAAGATTACGTACATAATCTTCAGAGAAAATGTTCAATACTGTCAGTCATTTATTTTATTTAAAGTCATTGTTTGTTTGATTTCTTTTAAATAAGCTAGTTTATAATGTTTAATTTTATATAATTATAAGACTAGCTTTATAATTTAGTCTATTTGAAACAACAGATGGATTAAGTCTCATTTTATATGTACCGAAGGAAACTTTTTCTAAGACTACATTCAAACTGTGTAATGAAATTGATACGTACATATTATTTAATAAAACAAATTTGTACACACCTTTCCAATTGAATATTTCGATTGCAATAAATGACGTACGAATAAACAAAGAATTGAACAATGGTTATATTGCAGAATATACCACAAAAAGAAAACAGCTGGATTGTTCTAATCAAGCAAATAACTCTTACTTTTTATTTAGTTTTAGTTACTGCAACTGAATCCTCTCTAGGAGCAAAGTCGAGTCCAATGCAATTAATTGAAACGATAGGATAAAGTAAAGGATTGGTCTCAGTTGCTAAGGTCAGATAATCTTTCTTTTGTTTCATTAGTGGTTGAAACGGTAATTGATGGTGTAAGATTGATGTTTAAAACTAACAAAGGAGAAGTCGGTACGAACAAAATCCCTGAACAGTACATGTTTACTTATTATTATAACAAGATTACTATTGAAACAGCAAAGCTGTTAAAAGTCTGGTTTATTAATGTCTATACACAACGTCAACAGTTAACGTAATATTAAGAGGAGTTAATTTTCTAATTTAATGTCAATAAAAAGTAATAAACTGTAAATATTTTTGTTGTTGAAGTATTACAATGTGTTTGAAAGGCATATACTTGCTCCGTTACGTTTGAAGTATAGTACTCTTGTTAATCAGTAGAGCATTAAGTTAAATCGGATTCCACTAACTAATCAATTGTTACTAACTATAGATATGAAATTCGGATACTAACGTAATCGGCTTATTGTTAACTTTGCCACAAGGGAGTTTGTTACAAGATGGCTAAATCCGGAGGCTGGTGTACAAACTATGTTAGTAGACAATATAACGATCAAATGAGCCGGGAAACATTTTTGGTGTAACTTATCAAAAAACTACTCAATTAGAAGGTTCTAAATTATTTAATTAAATAGGACAAGTAGATTAATTATTTCGTAAAACATTTTTTTTTTAACTGCAACTTTTACTACAAGCATGACTTCACAACAATGAGAAAATAAGAAAGGGATAGACCAACAATAAATAAAACAAACATCCAAAAAGTTTGAAGATATTTTAATATTTAATTTGTAGGTCCGACTAGACATTTTCGGAACTATTTTTGGCTAACTATCTTTGAAATGTGTTGTTTTTTGCTTTTATAATTAGTTAATTACAGTTTTCGCCCCAATATATGAATAGTTATTAAAATTGTAAATTTTAAAAGAGGAACTTTTAAAATTAAGGTTTTTAATATTTCTTAAAATTTATGTTTTCTTTAATTCAATATTTTTCTGTTTTGTCTTCCAACTATTCACGGTTGAAAAAATAAAAAGTGACGTGTATTTTAATTAAGGTTTTCAATTGAATAGTAAAAAAGTCACTAAATATTCTCTATTGTTATTCAATTTAAACAATATTGTATTTATTGAATAATTCACGTGTTTTAAAAATAGAAACCGAGTTTATATACACTCAGCAGCTTTGATAATCAAAGGTGTCAGGCATTTAGGAGTTTCATTAAAGTGGAAGATGACTTCACATTTTAAAAATCATCAGTAATTTGTAGACCAAAAACATTTGTAAGAGTGGCACAAATTGATAGTGCACAACAACGGGACTTCACAAACTGTTTCACTTTTATCAATATTTTGATAAGTTTTAAATCACATGTACACCTTACTTTGTATCATTATTTTGTAGATCTAAACATTTGTAAGAATGGCACAAATAATTGATAATGCACAAACTGCTAAACTTTTATCAATATTTTGACAACTTGTAAATCATATGTACGTCATATTATGTATCATTATTTTGTTCTGTTGACTTGGCGTGGGTAAACAGCATTGCGCACCTACGGCGACTTCTGCTTTAACTTAAGATCAACAACATTTCATAAATAAAATTAGTACATTTAAGTAAAATGAGTTTAAATATATAATTTGCTTCGTCAACTTGAAAAAATACTAAATAATACATCCTGAACTTTTTACGTTTGGTGAACATTTACGAAGAAAGGAGTAAATACAACAAAAAGGTAAATTAAAAAGTTTCCAATACATGCATCACAAGTTTTTGTTCTAATAATTTAGTTAGGAGCAGTCCACAATTAAACACAATACATATCCAGCTTTTTGAAACGAAACAAACGATTTCTGACTTCAAAGAAAATAATTACGTGTAAATTGCAAACTGGGATCTGATTAGTTACAATGCTCTTGTTACTTGTCTAATGAAAAGCAAATATTACAGGTCATGAAATGTGGTTTGGTGTAATTGAAATATAATCTTTGATAAGAATACCTGTCTGTAATAAAAAAGAACTCTTTCAGATTTCTACATTGTAAGTATTTTAATTAAAATTTGTACAGTAATATTATTTTAAAATATATCTTACTTATGATAATATCTTGTGATTACAGTGAAATAAAAATCTGGTTTATTTATATACTATTGAAACTGAAGTTTTATTATAATTTAAATATATGTACATTACAAAAAGTGTGATATAAGGGCAAACAATATTTATGTGTGGCAAATGTATTATACTACATGTGGTTTGCAAATGCGCAATACTGCATGGTGCATAAATTTAAGTAAAATTTCAGTATAGAATTGATCTCCTGTCCCTTGAAATCGATGTATAAATTGTGATAATGTAACGTAGTGATTAAGATTCGAACAAATAGATGAAAAATTTAATAATTTATAGTTAATATATGTGATATAATCATAGCAACTACTAAATGTAAATAATTACATTTTTATGTTGATGGTAAAATTAAATTATATAATTGGTTTTAGTTAATTATGATATTTTGTTTAGTATACTGTATAAATAAATTCCTCTAAATAAAATATAATTGCCAGATTTTCCACTTTAAAACAATATGCTTGTATAATTTCTATCAAATGATTAGAACTAAATAGGATACAATAATACTCATAAATTATTTCGAAACCAATAGCAGTGTTAAAGCTTTAACGTTTTTATATTTTAAGAATTTAATTACGTTATAATATGTTTTTAATCTATAAATGATTTACAAGCATAGGGAAATTGTAAATAATTACACTCTAACTGAATTGGTCAGTATATGTCCCTTAATTATATAGTCCTAATGGTTTAATAATTGTTTGTTGATGAATTATTAGGATCATAATACTTTACGTAATTGCCTTAACTAACGATACGTGAATATAATATAATGCAAATATAGTCCATAACTATTACCCAATATAACATTGCATTAAAGCTAGGTTTTATCGGTTATTAATACAAATGACAGTTCATTTTAATTGTGCTAGTAGGCTATATTACGCATTCATAATTTTTGGTACTACTAATGCAATGTTAAAACAAATTTTAATTTAATTGTTATACTTTTATACAGTGCTGTAATATAAGTGCTAAACACACGAGAATGTAATGTTGTCTTAATACTTGTTGAGCGTATTGCATCGTATGACTTCTTCAGCGACTCAAGCTCACACCAAAAAGCATATTGTTCGTTAAAATGAACATATTTTGTGTAATGTGTGCATGGTAGGATATATCAATATCTGTGAAATTTTACAGAAGTAACAAAAATAGGAAAGTAGAAATATTTTCTGTTAGTACTTACATTCATGCAATGGATATTTATAATTTTAGTTTAAAACAGAAACGTTTTTGTTTTCACTCAGAATAAAATATTATAAAAAATTAAAGACAAAACATGTAGGCCTATAACTTAATATAAAAATTAATGTATTGATTTATTTTAAACAAACTTTGCATCTTGTTGGAATATGACACATACTGTACCTAGTAACAAATTTAGTTTTCTAAATTTCTGTACAATTCGAAATTTGAGCTCAGGCATTACTTTTTTTTATCTATGGTGTGAATTTTATATAAGCCAAGATATAGTATTTGCATTAGAAATATCAGATTAGAAATAAAATACACATTTATAAATACATATCATTATTTCTCCAAAATCTTATTGAAATCCAACAAGCTGATTTAAAAAATTTGAAGCTTTCTTTGAATACAGTGCCAATCAAAATTGCGTGTAATGGTGGTATATTATAAGTTATACTCAAAAGAGGCTTCCGGTTTAGTTTAGGTTACGGAGCTCTAGGGTTGGAGGGTTCGTTTTGATTCCAGGGGTGTTAACGGTTACACCAAAGTACGAATTTTACAACAGATTAATTCTATTTTTTTATGGGGGGGAGGGATGAAAATACATTTGCGTACGAAGGTTATTAATGAAAAGATGATATCTTCCATTAAAAAATCCACCCAACAGTGTTAGACTTGCAACCTATTTTAATACTACTAAAAACACTCCCTCCATCCAAGACTTTAGCCTGAAATCGTTTTTCTTTGGCCTAGAACATTTATTTCACCTCATAGACTCACAACTGGTCTTTCCGCGACACTAGGCTGGATCGCAACTCGATCTAGATCACTCTCCTTTGAAATTGTAAATGCCCATTCGCACTCCGCATCGTGTAACAGCATCCAGACCAGAAGGTATGGTTGTATTTTGTCCTTCTCTTATCACCGCGACAACTGAACTAATTTATCTTTAAATACTCCTTTCACGAGAAGAAATATATAAAATCACCATTTAAAATAATATAATATTTTAGTAATCTATAGAAACATAATAAACAATTCTTGTAAGTATATATATTGATGAATTATAAGACATTTTATAAATACACATTTTCTTAAAATATCGATACTAAATATATAGGCCTAATTAATAAAACGTGAAATAATCGTAAATTTTATGAGAAACCATGTCGATACCTTATTTACACTTGAAGGAATTTAAAAGGAAACCCAATCAATAAATTAGCTAAATATTAAAAATGTATCTGACACTCAATAAGTATAAACTATTAACTTAATTTACACACAAAGAAATTTTACATTACTGTACAATTATTGTATCATTATTTTGGCTGAATGTAGGTTTGTTGGTTCTTCATTGTATAGAAATACTTAACTCATCATTCTGTAAAGAGGTTACACATCACAGAAATAAAAATGTTCCTAGTAATGTTTTGATAAAACGTATTAATTAAAGCTACTTTAAAACAACAACACAAACTTTTCATGGATATAGCTATTTATTATTACCCATGATCTAAAATATTTCCTTCATAAATGTATAGTTTGTAGTAAACAAAACCACTTTGATAGATGTCTAAGTAGGGGAGACCGAGGCGAGATGATGAAGAGTTTTTTATTTTTGAAAATTCGGTTAAGTTGGTTTTAGTTTGTATAACAATATAAATAGTTAGGTTAGGTCCTAGTCTTTCTAAAAACCATAAAATAACCTGTCATACAAATGTATTCTTCATTTTTTCAGTTGTTGAAAAAAACTATTACAAATCAGTCATCTTGCACCATATAAGATCTTATTTATATGGTGCAAGATGACATTTGCTATGTGGAAAGTTGACGACCACATAAAATTAATGGGAAATCAATCTTAATACCAAATTTAGTATGGTATGGTTTGCTGTATTTGACAAATATATGAGGACAAAATCATATCGTAAGAGTTGGCTAGTTTTAAATTGATATAAAAAATAAATGAGACTACTAATAATTATACTTAATTTTAATTCATCGTACAACCATAAGAGGCAAGCAGAGCAATGAACCCAGTCTTCTGTGGGTGGGTCTTTGTAGAGTTCATCAAAACCTGGGCATTTTATCTCCGAATCTTTGGAAATTGATGGACCTTCTTGATTATAAATTTTCCCCCGTCATCTTGCCACGAGTTACACTATCAAATCGTTTAGGTTATGCAAGCTAAAAAAGCTAAGCAATTAAAAAAAATGTAATAGCATATAAATGTAGCATATGAAACTTCCTTCAAATTGATATAAACTTTATTTGCTTTAACTTACGTTTGTTTGACCAAAAGCTTATTTCCTGAGCGGCAAAAATTACATCAGACATCAACAAAAACATGTTTTCTTCTTGGACTGTTTCACATAATAAGAAAGCCGTTGGCAGCAGGTATTTTATATCCCGACCTTGTGATGAGCCACCATGCTACGTATGGTGCTTCTATCTATGACCAAATTTTCAAAATACGACATCAGTCGTCTTGCCCCGCTCGTCATGTTTCGCCGGTCTCCCCTAGCCAAAGGTGTTAAATGTCTTAAGAAATTGGATTGCATTTAATAAAATTGTAATGGAAGGTATAAAGTTACAATCAACTGTATAGTACACATTCAATTACAATATATTTATAAGTATAAATTGTCAAACTTAAAGTAAATAAGAATTATTTATTTAACTTAACACTTATTCAGTTCTTAATTAACATAGAACTGAACTAATTATTGTAGAACCCATAGTTATATATTCTGGAAAATGTATCTAAAAATAACAAGCAGCTGGTATAATCCTCGTTTTTTATTTTATTTAATATTTTAGGTTTTTGTTGAAACTATTAAAATGAAACATGCGTATAATTTGCATTTACACATTACACTTATTGAGATGTACTGTGATACAGGTGTTTGTTATAGAATACGTTGAGTTTGTTACTGCCTACCAAGGACACATTCTATAGCATATATTATTTGAAATTATTGTGGTGCATGTGTTTCCTTGCGTAACATTTTCACAATTACAAAAATTGTGCAACAATCATTTATTTACGCGATTAAATTTTGGAACAAAAGCTGTGACCTTATTCGTTAAGGATGGGTTGTATTTTTTACAAATATTATTATAATACAAGCGTAACAACATTACATGTTATAACGTATGCTTTGAGATTTTAATAAACTAAAATCACACAGATAAAAAAACTAATAAGACAAACAAACGTCTGTTGGTCTGGGATACCAATGTATTATTTTAATTTAACAGCGAGTGAGCTGTGGGAAATATTTTCCAAATAAACTTGTTGAACTTACCGTCCAATAGTAAAATTTCACACGTCCAACGACGGTCGTTTCGGCTATTCAGCCATTTTCAAGTTAGGACCATTGTCCTTCGTCATTAATAAAAATAAAAACACATAGTACACTTAAAAACACTTACACACACGAGACCACAATTACAAAACATACGCTCGCACATTTTAATGTCCGTGTGGTTAGATCACTGTCCACGGCTAGACTGTCAGTGCTACGTCTGTGCATAGTTCTTATCTGTATTTACTTTTACAATGTCTATTACCAAGTCGAATAATGGGTTGGAATTAAAATTGAGTTTATCATTAAGTAGCGTTCCTTGCTTTGTCTTGAAAGCTTTGTAAACCTCATACTGCTCCAGAGCATTCATAAGCTTCCCTTTGCTACACTTATGCAAAATTGTTAAAGATCTGTCAATCACATCATATTTGTGTGCTGTTTCCATAAAGTGTTCACCAAATTTTGAATCGGTTTTCGGAGGTTGTGCCGATCGTATTGCGGGAGGAAGATGTTCTTTAAACCTCTTATGAAATGATCGTCCAGTCTGCCCTATGTATTTTTTGGGGCAATCAGCACATGATATCTGGTATACTCCTGTTTGTTGGAATTTATTGTTGGTATTTGGACTTCTATTCAATACGGACGTGTGAAATTTGACTGTTGGACGGTAAGTTCAACAAGTTTATTTAATAAACAATAGTCGGTATGGCGAGCATAAACAATAATAATATATTTTCTCTTGTAACGACATTTTTTTATTTTCTCTTCTCATAACAGTACAATATTTATGTTGAGGGTTTATATTTGTTTTACGTGTACTATTCTAACAAAAGGAAACCATGGCTTTTATTCAGTATATTATTTATATATTACACAACAAAATAAATAAAGAAGAGTTATTCACATTTTTACTAGACAACTCAAAATAGTGGTTAAAATAGTAAAACAAAAGAACGATGATACGAACAACTAAAAAATAATAATAGTACTATAACGGCATCAAACAAGAAAACCTCTAGGCAAAATTTTTTTTGTCTAGTAAAAAAATATCAAATAACTTGTTTAAAGGAATAAATGTAAGGGACATTAAATTGTAATACAAAGCATTTATTTAGCAAATAATATAAAAATATATATAAATAACAGAATATATAATTATATATAAGAGAGCGAATAATTATTGATTAAAAATGGAATCTGCCAAATAGGATGTAAATGTAGCTAAAAGTATAGATGCCAAACATGACGAATGATAACAATAAGATTTAGTGAACATAAAGAAATTACAAATAAGAAAAAAGTATATTGAAATTACGATACTCACTAAAACAGATTCCACCATGGCACCCCCTCCCAAAAACTGGCACACGTATAATCGTTTGTCTCACATGCAGAATATTTAACGACGATGAATGTTCAGCCAGTCAAATTTCCTCCGTTACTAGCAAAGCCACAAACAAAAATTTACGCCAAGGATGCAAAACCCTGAGGCTGGCTAGAAAAGCGAACAAACCCCGCAGTGTCCCTGGGACAAGGCAGAAAACTATAACCACAGTACCTACGTGCAGTATACGAAACCGATGCTTACATTCACTTTAAAAGTCAAGACGACTAAGGCAACACCCAACTTCCAAACACCCAATCTTCCATGAGGAAGATTTACATTTTGAAATGTAAGTTATCCTACAGACTAGCAATGTACAAAATTTACCTTTGCCCAACTACAACTATGATGCCCCAGCTTGTATTCAATTCTCAATGATAAAGTAAATTAAAGGGCGAATACTTTCCAAAACAAAAGACTTGTTATCAAACTCTCCATGGTTCGTTGGAAACGTAATCATTCATCTCTGTCTGAAAACCAAGACAATCCAGAAATTCATTCTTAGAACAGAAAGCTCCAAATACACGCATCTGTTTTCTACCGTGATAGATCCAGCTCTCCTGCAAGAACTAACGAACAGGCCACTATAAAATTACTATGATCCAACATAAAATTATTGAATCTTTTTAAAGTAATTTCAAAACATACTAAACATACAAGTTAATAATCAAGTCGAACACTCATGTTACAGAACGAATAATCCAAGCTCATCTGTAAACTTAGAGAAGTCACTCCACCAACGGTCAGTACACTCGTCATTACAGACTACTGCACACGAATCCTACGGAACAGATAAATGTAATTTGAGAGTTATTTGTTATTTCTTCCCAGGGCCAAACATAAGTTCTAGAAGATTACGTACTTCCAATACGAGACAATGAAGATAATTAACGACAATGATAGGCTTGACAGAAGACTGTTATCAATTATGTAAGTCTCAGCAAATTTAATTATTATTGTTATTTCATATTTATATTTATTAGGTAACAATAAAATCCAGTGTTACAAATCGTACATTTAGACCAGGGAAATTATACCAAAATCATTCAGAATAACTAAATATTTTCTACAGCACCTATCGAGTTGCGGTTTTTGGCATTGTATTCGGAGAAGTCTCAGGAAAAAAGTCTACATATTATAATACCTTGTCGGCAGACAGCAAGTGCATTTTGGGCTTGCATAAAGTGCATCTAGAAGTGCAAAATTATAAAAATTGTTTGAATTTATGAAAATTTATCAAAATTTGCATACAAAGGTTTTGGGGGTAGCAGATTCCGAATCTGCCCTTGAAAATTATGTCCTATCACTCTGGGACCCCCTTGGGGACAAGGGGGGGGGGGCGCTGTCGCAGAGTTTTGTAGACTTTTTTCCTGAGACTTCTCCGAAAACAATGCCAAAAACCTCATTTCGATCGGTGCTGTAGAAACATATTTAGAATTTATTGTCTAATTTCCCTGGTCTAATTGTGAAACTATTTATTTAGTTTGACTTCCAATCATATATTGTTGATTTGCTTATAAAACCCTATTCTGAATGTAAACCTCAGATGCCATCTGTATGCATTTGTACTACTTTCAAATGTTATTTTAAATCAAGATGTATAGAATACCATCTTGATGGTATTCTATACATTTTGATTTTAAATAATTGATAATAATTAAAAAAATATATTTTTTTAAGTTGTTCGCTGATATATACAGAATTATTACTCAGATGTATAGTGCTGCTTCAATTAATAATGAACTTTGAGAATAACAAGTATATTTTGTTTTATAGTTTAATGTTACCAAAATGTTATATGCTGTTTGCAATATTAAAACAATAAAGCAAAAGCTAAAAGTAATATAGTATTACAAAAATTACAGGTAAATGTTAATATAAAAGTAGATTTGTAGGAAAAAGTTAATACGTATAAATAATAGAGACTTACTACAATTTACTTGGAGAATAATACATGGCATAATCGTACATTTCAAATGCACCTTTTATATGAGTCTTTTCCTATCTTTTACCCTTGAATTTAGTAATAAGTTGGAATTATCTACTATTATTATAACTGTAATGTTGTTAAAAGTAAAAACAACATAAAATGTATTGAGATAACATTTTCATATACCAATGCTGTAATGTTAAACTACAGTTACATTGCTTTATCATTTAGTATAGTTATTTAAAGTTTACTATTACACTTATTTGTAATTTGAAAATATGACTTTTAAAATGGCCCTTATATACACATTAATTACATCGTAAATTCACCTTTCCATGTCTCTAATTGTATGTAATAAAGGTCAATACCATTGAATTTTCCGTCAGTGACCTATATTCACCCCTTTTGATGTATATTCCATAGTAAGAAAATTCATCGTTGATTGCAGGTTGTCAAAACATTAAGATAAAAGCCACAACCACATAAAATACAACAGGTTAGTGGACACCATGGATCCGGTCGAAGAAAAAGGCCATTGATGAAAAAATAAAATGTATTGTGCTTTATTATATAAAATACACGATTTCAAGCAATAAATAAACAGGCTATTTTTACATGTCATTTTATTGGGCAAACGTACTTTCTGACGCTTCGGATACACAATCAGAATTTAATACTTTGTAAGACACAGTTTTGAAGCTTTTAATAGTTCTTATACACATTTAATGTTTTATAATTAATATTTTAATTTAGTTAGAAATTTTAACAAAAATGAATCGAGAAATGGACAATGAAAACAATAATCAAATTAATAGTTACATTTCGTTCTAACCTAATAAAACATGAGTTTTAAACTATTTTGGGAACTTATAAAGAACACATAAATTTGTTTGAAGATTGAAATTTAACAACAATCTTTAATAATATATTTTTATCTAAAAATATATATGTATATATATATGGAAATGGTAACAGTTTAGAGAATTATAAACTGAATTGAACTCATGCATCATAATCATGTTGGATAAACCCGAGGCAGGATTCTAGTTTTAAGATGAAAACACCCAGGATTATTAGTAGATTTGGATGAATATCTAGGAAAAAATGTATTTGCAATGGTAAATACTGTTCCATAAATTTTGTACTGAACTCTTTGCTTAGTTTTTGAATCTAGGTAGATTGGTACATTAACCTCACATTTATTATAGTGAGATTTTGCAAGGAGATTCAAGGGGAAAGGTTATTGGATCTCCCCCCAATGATAACAGAAATACAACTTTATGGAACTATTACATTGTACAATAATGTATTCCAAATGTTAGAAATGGCTAGTCTTAATTTTAAGTACGATTGTAAAAATTTCATTGTAATTCTTAAAACACTTTAAATGCTACAAAGAAAACGCAAGGTCAACATAGAAAATCTTTAATTGCATTGTACTTCTGCAGACTAAAACGGGGCCATTTAAAAGATGAAATCACACTATGAATGAAAAATGTTGAAATATGACGAATTCTACGTACACACATTTAATGTTTCTGTTCTTGAAATATAAGCTGTTACCATAAATAATTTTATAATACCGTTAATTTTACAAGAAGAAAATGTATTTGTCTGTTTATTTTTTCGAGATAAAATTGAGATTATCAACGAAAGTTCCAGTTAATATTACCGAAAACATTTGCAACTTAAACTAATATTTTTGATGTTAAAATTGCATATTGTTTATAATTAATAATACATAGATTAGCGAAATGGACTACTTATAAATATAAACAAAATGTCCGTGTTATATTTTCCTAATGAGGATATATACAGGAAGCAAAGTGAGATAACACGTTTTTAAAGCACGGATTTGAAATAAACAAAACTCTTTAGTGAGGATTTGAAGTGAAAATTTTATGTCTGGAATTATTAAACGGAGATCAAGACTAAGGAAATGCTACAAGCATACAACTTTGCGTATATTAAAACCCATGTTTAACAAATTATAGAAACTCTGTACAAACTTACAGTATGAATCTTATTGCACTTCATCATTTCATGCGTAAACTTTTATTTTTGGTCACTTTGTTTCGGTATGTCTAATCTTATGTTTTCGTCTTTTGATTTAATTTACCACAACTGAAAGAAATGAGAACCTTTGACAGTTTAACTTCGAAATTGTTTAACAAAATTTACTCCATTCTCAAGTCTTACTTTAATTATTTTATGATATTATGTGTAACGCGTCATAAAAGAGGATGAAAATACGTGATTTTATTTTAAAAGAAAATGAGAAATCAATGTTATAATACATACTTTTTAGTTGATTTACGTTCAGAAAAAAATTAAAAGAAAGTCGAGGAATTCACATAAAATTTAAGAACAATTATTTATTGTTTTTAAACTTAAATTGGCTACTATAGCGTTCAATAAAATTTACTCTATTCTAAAATTATAATACAAGAAATATACTTCTTTATAGCATAATAACATCGTATAAATTACCTTTGAGTAAAACTATGCTAATACTTTGAGATTTTTGTTTTTTTCTAGTTTAAGATAAAAGATAAGATCTTGCAGCCTTTACCTTGCGTAATCTATACATTTTCTTATATATTTTAGTAAAACACTACAAAACAAATGTTAAGCTTTCAATGTATAAGAATATACTTTGTATATTTTAATTCCATTCATTAAACCTGATTTGAAAAATATGCAATCTTATGTTTTTAGTCCGATTTAAATTTATTTGATTAACTGAAACCGTTTAAATCAGCCTACCTTCAATAAACAAATACACAAACCTAACTCAATGAAAGTTTAACATTTTTGGTTTTAATAGATTGTTTGGAAAAACAATATAGAACTTTCCATAGTTACCAAGGAGTTTAATGTGAGAAAAAAAATTATAATTGGGATAAAATGTGAAACTAAATAATATAATGAAGATAATAGAAGATAAAGAAAACTAATATATATATACGGGAAATGGACATATGTCATACAAATATGAATAACTAGAAGCAAACGATGAAATTTCAGCCAATGTAATTTGATAAAAATGCAGTAATACAGTTTTCATGTAATTCAAATGTGTTTGAAATTGTGGTCAAAATTAATTAAGACAAGCGGGAAACAGTGAGTTCATCCTTCATTTATAGAATTATATTCTATTCCTCAGTCTCATGGAAAAAGTTCATGAGGAAATTTTAATATAAAATACTGTTTACCGGTATACTTCTTACCAATTATTTATAGCCACAGAAGAATTAATAAACACTCTTAGAGGTTGTAAATAAATTATGAATCCTTAAAACTGCTTCCGAATAAACATTTTGTATACTTATTTAACTTGTTTCTTATTTAACGAAATGTATTTGATTTTGATTTCAGACGTTTAGAAGTTCTCATAAGTTAATGATAAAGTTATGTTAAGCACGTAGAACACTAGTTAAAATTTAAACAAAATTGTTAGGTACTGAATTCCAAGTTAAAATCCATACGGCAAATACTGTAGGATGTAAAACTTAGTCTTTCTTCCCAAATACCGGCTAATGTTTTCCAATTGGAATTCAGTTAGTTACGAAAATTTATAAAAAGTAAAGTTAAAAAAAAAATATAAATTAACTGAGTCACCATCATAATTGTTACTATTTTGTTTTTATCGTGTTACGGTAGTTTCAACTATTTTAAAGTGATTGCTGGGTTGTTTTTGTTATCATATATTAAATAAACGGTACCAGGAACTGGCACATACTTTCTCACAAATACATTTAAATTACTAAACAGATTCACTGTGACTTGTAGGGTGGGGTAGGAGTGTTTTTTTATTAAAGTTGGAGATTAACTAATAAATATTATTATTATTACTATTATCTAGAGAGAAAACTATTCGATCGATTTCGAAAAAATTTGCACCAAACACGTCAATTAGGTCTTCATAAATGCACGTAAAATGGTTTTGAATTTTTTTTTAAAACAACCCGCTTTATGGCCAAAAAACTCCCCAAAACAGTTATTATTATTATTATTATTAGCTAAACGAGAATTTTTAAAAAGATGCTGGTTTTTTAATATGGTAGGGCACATTAAAGGCTACAAATAAACCAAATTTTATCAAAATCGTTAGAGCCGTTTTTTAATAAAAAAATAATAACTGATTTTTGGGGGTTTTTGGCCAAACAGAGGGTTGTTTTTCAAAATTGTTCAAAACCCTTTTTCGTGCATCTATACAGGCGTACTGGACATGTCTGGTGCAAATTTGGTTGAAATCGATCGAATAGTTTTCTCTCTAGCTTTGTATACTTTTATTAAAGTAGGCGATTAACTAATAAATATTATTATTATTAGCTATAGAGAAAACTATTCGATTGATTTCGAACAAATTTGCACCAAACACGTCAATTAGGGCTTTATAGATGCACGTAAAAACATTTTGAAAAATTTTGAAAACAACCCCCTTTATGGCCAAAAAACCCCCAAAAATCAGTTATTATTATTATTACTAACTAAACGAGCATTTTTAGAAAGATGCGGGTTTCTGTATATCGTAGGGCACATTAAAGGCTACAAATAAGCAAAATTTTATCAAAATCGTTAGAGCCGTTTTTTTTATAAAAAAATAATAACTGTATTTTTGGGGGTTTTTTGGCCAAAAAGGGGGTTGTTTTTCAAAATTGTTCAAAACCCTTTTTCATGCATCTATACAGGCGTACTGGACATGTCTGGTGCAAATTTGGTTGAAATCGATCGAATAGTTTTCTCTCTAGCTTTGCCTACATACAGACATACATACAGACATACATACATACAGACATACAGACATACATACAGACAGACATTTTGTAAAAACCACTTTTTTGGACTCAGGGGGTCCCAAAACGGATATTTCCACAAAAATCTCAACATCGATTTTTTTTGCGATCACTATACTTTCTCTATACTATAGTATAGTGAGAAAGTAAAATACACAAACACACATATACACGACTCATCATAACACACAGAACACATTTTAATCTGTGCGCGTTGTAAGCCCACTGTCTTGCAGTGAGTTATGTTATGTGAAGTGTATTTGTGTATTTTTAATTTATGACAACAGAAACATCCATACAAATAGAAATCACTCACTCGTACAACATTTGTGTACAGCAATATTCCTGAAAATTGCTCTCCAGTCAATCAAGAACTATACAAAGAAAACAAAGACAACTTATTAAAAGCTTTCAGAGATCGTAAATGAAGCACAAAATTGTCGATGGAGATTTTTCTAATAATTCTCATACTTCCGTTCATGCTTGTTAAATTGCATGAATAAGTTTTTCAATCTATATATATAAAATTCAATGTATGTCCGTCTGTTTGTACGTTTGTATGTTTGTCCTTTATGCGTTACCAAACCGTCCATCCGATTGCTTTGAAATTTTGCATAGTAACACAGGTTAACCCTGGGAAGGTTTTAGGCCATTTACCGAAGTCCTAGGACATTAGGGCTACGCCCCAGTGGCCCTCAAAGTTTCAATGTCAATCTTATGGAAGGTCAATCTTAAGGAAGAAGAAGAAAGATTTCTTTTGATTTTATCAGGGGCACAAAAACAGCTGTTCGTATGAAAAGCTGGAAACAGCTGATTTTGATCAACAGCTGATTTTGATCAACAACTGATTTGGATCAAAAAATGAATATAATTTTAGGTTAGGTAAATCAAGCAATGAGCAGAATCCCATTATAATTTACATCGGCCTCAGGGATACGAATTACAGACTTTCAAAGTTTAAAATTAAGCAATAGCAAAGCATTGCCGGGTCCACTAGTAGTATATAAAATTGGTTGTATTTTAGGTCAAACCTACATTCAATCATTCATTATGTCTGTTTCGATTTGTGTTTAGGTTTAAATTGGTTTGTATCACGAAAGATAACCTTCTAGAAACTATCATTTTGGTTGTTAGAATAACTTTATATATAAAACTAACTAGTCCGATCCGGCTTTGCACGGATTGACAAATCGAAGTTAAAAGTATATTAACAACAAATATATTATATCAATAAATATATTGCACTAGGGCCTATGTATTTCTTATGGGGATTTTTTGTAACTTTGATCTCCCAAATCTCCCCTAAAATGTCGATTTTTTTAACCCTTTCTTAGCGAGCACCTAGGGCCCTAGAGAAAGCTACATACTAAATTTCATTCCAATCCGTTCGGTGTTTTTTTTAGTAACTTTGAGCCCCCAAACCCCTCTAAAATTTCGAATTTGTTTAAACCCTTTCTTAGAGAGCACCTATGGCCCTAGGGGAAGCTACATACCGAATTTAATTCCAATCCGTTAGTTGGTTTTGAAGAAATCGTGATTTAGTAAGTTTGACCCCCTAAACGCCCCTAAAATTTCGAATTTTTTTAAAACCTTTCTTAGTGAGCACCTATGGCCCTAGAAGAAGCTACTTACCAAATTTATTTCCAATCCGTTTAGTAGTTTTTGAGAAATCGTGATCAGTGAGTCAGTGGATTTGGCTTTTATATATATAGATTACAAAATATGTAAAATTCGAAGTACGTAAGGCTTGGTTTGACTTGATGGAGGGGGGGGGAGGCTTTAGATTTAAATTTTAGACTGCAGAAAATAGCAAGACGGGGTAAATACATAAATGTTTAAATTTTACAAACAAAAATATAAATTCTATAAATAAATAAATTGAACTTTAATTTTATTTCAAATAATATTTGGAATGTATAGAATGATAGTAGTTTTGATTGTGGAAACTTCAAATGAAGATTGTTATCTCTAATTTTAAAGTTATTATACTTTGTTAAAAAGTGTTTTGTACGAATTACTAGAAGAAATAAAATATGATCTATTATTGTTATATGGTTTTCCAGAAACAATTTCTATGAACAATTTTATTTCACATGCGAATATTCCCAAGAACGGTCGTATTTTCTCTCTTATGCTGCTAAATTATAACTAAACTTGTGAATAATATTACACCAAGAATTATAAACTATGTTTTATCATTTGAAGGAAGCAGCTATAAACCATCCCAATTTTTTAAACATATCATATCATTTTGTGTATTTATACTTTATTATACAATTCGAAATATTAAATACATTACTATCTGCAAGTGTGAAGTGTGTAGAAAAGTGTAATGTTAAAGTCATGTCACGGACCACTTGAGAAGGAGAAACTTGTAACCGAGGGTTCTGTTCTAAAAGCTGCAATGTTGTGTCAAGATTTACTTGAGACTTTTAATGGAAATTTACTGTGAAACACCATTAGGTAGAGAAATAGTTTTTTTAATTATTTTCTTAGCATATCGTTAAGAAATCGTTACTTAATCGTTAATATAAGTTACCAACATGGTAGACACGATGATTTAAAATGAAGGCCTATAGTTATTTAATTAATTGTCGTTGTTCTCCAATTTGTAATGAAGCTATCACAATTGGTTACCTTTTTATTCTGGGAGTTTATTTTGCCAGAAGCCTTAAAATATTTAAGCTAATTTTGAGAAGGCATTATTTTTAAATGGAAAATTTCAATATTTTTAGAGCAGGGAAATATTCAACTTTTTGTCGTTGTCAAACAGATAGGAAGAGTTATTAAACTCGGTATTTTATATTTACCTAAACTGTAGGAACTTAGTACATCCAATATCTTTGTGAATCCTTTTAACTCAATTACTGTGATTAAATAATGACTTTGATGTTAATATTTTCTTAGGATTTTTACAAAATTAAGCTCCTGACATTTTATTTAACTTGCAAAACTGAATAAATGAATATGTTTTGTTTGAAAGCAATAAACATATATTTATTTATAATTTTTCGTATAAAATAAAATCGCATGACCTCGTATTTTAGAATAAGTCGAATGTGTAAATTAATGTTAAGGTCGTTTCAACATGAAAGATGACCATTTTGTTTAAAAGCCAGTGTAAACAAATAAAACACACATTTTATGAGATTCTTAAAAGTGATTGAATAATTATATTTATTTTTAAATCGCCCTTGTAATTAGAACGTTTTTCATTTATTTGCTACGTAAAAGTGTTACAATTTGTATGACTATTGTAATAATTTTATAAATAATCTGGAATTATATGATTTTTCGCAAAAGTATTTTTATAACTTATGTTCAGCCCACATGTCTCTTTTGGTTATTGTTGCCGTATTGGAACTTTTGGATACATCTATATTTATTGGACTCTCAATGTCTAATGCTATGCAAGAAAAGAGGTATAACATTTTTTAATGATCGAATATTCCATACATAAATTTAAAATATCACAAGTAATTTTGTTAGCTGAAACAATTATTTATGTTAATATGGTAAATTATGATTTGATCCATTACATGTTACAGTATCGGTACATAAACCTTATTACTACAATAGTATTTCAATCTTTGCGTACTGTGCAGAAGATAAAAACTTCTTGTTTCATTTAGAAAAATTGGATTCAATTCCTTGAATCTGAAGTGATTAGGACTCTCTCTCTCACCCCCTCCCCCCCCCTCTCTCTCTCTCTCTCTATAGATGCATATATCTAAAGAATTTTCAAGTTTTGAAATTCATACATAGACAAATATAACAGGAAATGTGCATCAATAGTGCAGTTGTTCTGGTTGTAATAAAGTTGTTAATTAAAATCGTCTAGCTGGCAGCGACTTTATAATTAACATCCATTTGTGTTAGATGTTTTTATTGTGTCAAAAACAATATTAATAAAATTTAACAAAATCAAGTGAATAATTAAACAAGGGGCTACACAACTGTTTTCATTAACTTATCGCCCGGCTTATAATTAATTGAATGTCATCCATGAACAACAATGTTTTGCTTTATTAATACATAAAATCTTTTTAAATGCGGAAAATGAAGGTCATCGAATGAATACCTAATTCTTTGTTGGGACTAAATAAATCCAGATACCTTAAGTTGTGTAACACCTCACATATACATAGCTGTCAGTTTTATAATACCATTTTGCACATCTAAAATGTAACAATAGAATATTATGATGATTGTTTGATAAATGCACTTAGTTTGTTCTGCTTGACGTTATAAATAATAAAACGTTATGTCTATCATTTAACATATGAATATTTACATAAAACCAATTTTATTTTAAGCTTACTAAATGACTATAACAAGGTAATAATTGTATTCGGTTCTTGATTAAGTTTATAGTAAATTATTTTTTATTTATTTGTAAACTCGGAGAAGGGGGTAGTGTTAAATATCTCAGCGATACCCCACTCTACATTACAATGTTACCCTCTGTCAAACTTAAAACATGTGATATCTCTTGGATCTACATCTGCTAATTAATTACACAGCATCGACAAGATCCTTGATTACATGTTCTTAAAATGAGTTCCTTACGGCAAAAGCACTAACACGTACTCCTAGCTAAACCCACAACGTAAACACATTATATTTAGTATATGTATCCTACATTAACAGCTAAACCTCAGGTGTTGACGTTCTGAGTGTTATACAGTTTTGTCATTTAATAACATATTACATTGTGTACAGTATCAGTCAAAGAAAGCATTAAGCAATGATTACACCCATTACACAACTCAAAATACTCAAACATATTATTTGGTTTTATACAAGCCTGCACATTGGTTTTTGTTTAGAAGCTTAAAATAGAACGTGTATTACTAATTGCGCTTTTACGTAGGGAAAGGTATGGAAAGTATATCTTACATAGGTGACCCATTAATTCCTTTATTAATTTTTGCAAGATAGGGCATTACGCATAAAAGCTGATATTTGATAGGCTATTATGATAAGATAAACTAGACATGATAATGTCTAAATATTATAAATAATTGCATTATTAATGAAGTCCTCAACAAGATGCTAACTTCGAGAATCTAAAAAACTTAAGACTCACTTAGTACAAGCAAATATGTTAAATTCTTATTGTTTGGTCAAATTTTGTGTTCATTACTTGATATTTATTGATAAAACACCAATTATAGATAACTTATTGATAAGTATCTAAAAATAGTTTAGGTAAACATGACATTTAACGTTTATATAAATACAGTTTGATTTAAAATGTATATTTAATTTTTTAGAACGTAAGTCTTTTATTGTATACTTGATTTGAAATTAAAAGTGAATTCAATTATATAAAATGTGAATTAAACTATCAAAGTAATGTATATGCTTTTTACACATATTAGTCTCAGTTTTGTAGCAAAATTTAATACAATTTACATATATCCGAAAAATACTTGAAATAAGTATAGTTACATTTAATTGTTGAAAAATAAAACAATTGTTTTACTAAAATGATAACTTAAATTTATTTTCTGTTACGAAAGAAAATATCGATCGTTTTAAAAATGTAATAACTTAAAATTAGTAATGTAGCGTAGGAATTGTGGACGCTATATTGGGGTAAGTCTTAAATAATAAAATAATTTTGTAAACCAACTATATTGGTAGGATATGTGGGTTATTGATAAAATTTACCATTAGCTTAATTTAACTAAAGAGATAAAAAAATCTGCCCTGACACGAAAACAACAAAGCAATAAACGAACCACGTTAGTATTTGTTTTGTCTATAAAACTGAAAATTAAGTTAATATGAAAACAAATCCCAGTCTTAGTCCATGTTGGTTAACTTGTAATTTAATAAAAAGAAAATTCTTCATCCTATACAGAAAACAATCTAGCTTTAATGTAGGCCTCGAGATTTATTGCACTAGTTTTATCTTCGTTATATGGTAATATTTCCCTGATTTATAATCTGATTTTAGTAATTGAGATGGAACTATAACAGCAAACCACTGTTTGAAATATGATTTATTTCGAAATTATATTAATTTTCATAATTAATTATTGTTTTGATAACGATAATGTTGTAAATGAAATTACTTATGGATTAGAACTTTAGTATTCGCTCTACTATCTGAAAACCAATTTAAATTGTTCACAGATAAAGCAAACGAACTATTTTGTAAAATGTTGTTATATGTAAACCTCACACTTAAGTGAGATACTCTCTCAGAAAACTGTGGTACACTTTGTAAATAATTTCCAAAGTTTTGCGCTTCTAATCCTTTACTCTATCTAAATTATTCATCACGTTTTAATTTTTCACTTCGGATGCCGGGCTAACTTTTCGTAAGTAGAGGAATATTCACTTCATTAAACTATCTAGCTCTGTGTAAATAACATCACTGTGAATATATTTTACTAAAATGTATTATTTATATACGAATAAACGTCAGAATTCATTACATTTTCGTAATTATTGTCATATAAATTGTATGAATTCTTTATTCAAAATTCAATATATTGAAATAAATGAAATAAAATAAAGTGTATTCGTTTATTAATAGGAGTATTATTAACGTTCCGTGTATAGATACACGGTTTATGGTGCATAATTACTATAATCCACAATCTGTACTAAGCCTACATAAATATTGTACTATTTTAAAACTTAAGTACTTTATTGCTGGTAAACATTTTTAAATGTAATTTTTAAAAGCCAAAGCTTTACAGGAACATGTATACACACAATTTAAAATATATACTAAACAACAATTTGTATCATAATATATTCAGACATATTATTTTGAATAACTAGTTTACAATATTTGATAAATTACACATTGGATTTATTCATTTAATAAGTAAAAACGCCATATCCTTAAATTAATTTGAAATCACAATTTTTAAATCTGCTTTCAGACATCTCTTTAGATGTCAATAGTAATTTATTGACACATAACATAATTTTAAGGTAGCATAAGGAATAACATCTGCAACAAGGTCTTGGTTTAAAGTTTGGTTAGAAGCTGCAGTATTGAAATAAATATGATTTTTACAAACCAAATTTGATTAAATATTCAGGGCAGGAAAAATCATTTTTTTTAAGTCTGACGCTTTTTTCATAAGGTTCTAACTCCTTCTTTCGCGATAGTGTTACTAACTTGCAAGAAGGCTCGCTGGCCATTGGCCATCACACGTAGTCTGTGGCGTGTTTATGAGGCTCGGCCTAAAAAAAGTATGCAGTGGTTTACTGGCCAGGAATTCCTTCGCTGCTCGTTCGGTTTCTTTTCTCAGGTAAGGCATTGGTTCATCGGCAATTCAAGACGTACGAGTCATTAAAAGTCAATACTTTTTGTTCGCTGTCTTTGCCTTAGGCTTCTTTCACACGGGAAGCCTCAAGGATCGTACTTAGCGACTGACGCGAAAGCGCTCGAGCCGAAAGGCTCCCAATGTGAAAGGGTTTGAGGTATGTGCTAAAAAAGCTCCCACACGCGAGGAAGAGCCTTGCGGTCCCCGTGTGAAAGAAGCCTTAGGATGCACTCCGGTGTAGCGGGTGTCTAAATCCTGCGTACCTTCTCTGTCATCCTTGGTGTTAAACATGAGCAGACTTTCTTAACTCTTTTCCAGTTTACCATAGGATGTTGTCATTCGAACTACTAAAGTAAACGCCAAATGGCCAACAACCATGCACAATAACAGTTAGTTAAACAGCAGATGTGGTTTCTAGCATCAATAATACCAAAACAAGTTTTATTCACGGCGCTTGATTCATTCTCCTTTCTACGATTCTATCCCTTATAACGCCAATTTCATTTGTGCCCACATTAATTTAAAATAATGTATGCCAAAATTAACAACGTATTATTTCATAGGTTAGAAATTAATTCGCAGTATTATATTTTTGGCAAGAAATTTAAGTACGGCTATACGACATTATAAAAAGTTTGTAGGGAGCCTAACCTTCCTCAAAGAAATTTTCAATTGGAAATAATGTAGCCCTACACTAAACATGAGTTAATAGGGGCCTACAAGAACAATTAAAAGTTAGAAGTTCTCTTTTTTTGGTGTAGGTCCAGATTATTTTAAATTGGAATTTAATTTACCAGACACAATCCTTAACATTATTAAAATGTTTATTAACCTACCTACAGATACAATAAACTATAATATTAAATTATGTAATACTGAGAGATTGATGGTGTGAACCACATGGGTTGCATTTTTGTTTAACATTTTTTTTATAATGATTTGTATTAAGTAGCTATTATTATTAAAACTCGCTTGCTGTTAACTTAACTAAACGAATGCGTTGTTATTACTGATTTGTATGATTTGTTAATAGCATTTCCATTTATAAAATAAACATCAAAGAATATAATATAAAAGCAAATTTTATAATTTATGCAAAACAATATCGATTAAAGTATAATATTTAGTTTCAGCTTGTGCAACTCTTAAGAGCCTAAATGTATTAAGCTCGAAATAAATTATAATATTATGCATTATTATTAATATAACAGCTGTGTGTAATATAACAATGTTACACAGATGTTACCACTTGACTGGCCGTAAAGGAAACATCTGCACTATAATACCTCAATAGAATCCTACTAGTATCTATTAGAATAGTTCTAAAGGCAGCAATAACATATTATTGTATTCTATAGCCAACACCTGCATCGAGTGCCTAGTTGTAATTTATGTACTATTATTCTTTAGCAGATTTAAATAAATGGTTCCTAGTTTTATATGATTAATCTTAAGTTTCAAATTAAGCAACAACGTTGAAATTTATTGGATTATTTATGATTATTACAAATATTATTATAACGAGAATAATAATTATAACTCTGACATTATAAACCAATTTTCGTTGGATACGTTCAGAATAATTTATATTTAATATTTTGTTCGATATAAATTAAAATGGCGTTTGCGTTATAGTACATCAATTGAAAAAAATAAACATTTTGAAACATTCTTAAAAATTGTTGTTGTAACACGAAAATCTCATTTATATAGTCATTGAAGTAAACCTGGTTATAAAAAAAGGTGGATTTCACTAAACTATATAGAGGTTATTTAAAAACCAAGTAAAACACATTTCATAAAATTAAAAGATTAAAAACTCTATTACAATCAACATTTTTCATAAATTACAGAGCGAAATATACCAAGGAAGTTACATTTTACACAAATGAATCTCCTAAGTTGGAAGACCACAAAACCTATATATTAAATTGTGAACTTACATATTGCTGTGTAATGAAGTATGTAGACTTATTATGGGGTTATTACTGGATAGATTACGTTTAGGCCTAGAAAATGAGAAGATTACGATTTTCACTCTAATCCGTTTTCAGACATATACATTAATGTTTAAAAGAGCATGTAAAGTAAATATCTGCTCGTATATATATAAAAGTCAAATCCCCTGACTCACTGGTCACGATTTCTCAAAAACTACTGAACGGATTGGAACTAAATTTGGTATGTAGCTTCCTCTAGGGCCATAGGTGCACACTAAGAAAGGTTATCAAAAAATTCGAAATTTTAGGGGGGGTTGAGGGGTCAAAGTTACTAAATCACGATTTCTTCAAAACCAACGAACGGATTGGAATGAAATTTGGTATGTAGCTTCCCCTAGGGCCTAAGGTGCTCTCTAAGAAAGGTTTTAAAAAAAAATTGAAATTTCCGGGGGGTTTGGGGGGGGGGGGGGGGGGGGGGGGTCAAAGTTACAAAAACTCACCATAAAAAATACATATATTTTTTGTTAATATACATTTAACTATGATTTGTCTATCCGGGCAAAGTCGGATCGGGACAGATAGTAAAAAATTTAGACATTGAAAAAGATTCATGCAGTATATAGAAACCGCATTCTGTTATTTACCTCTAAATCTTTATTTAAAATCAATTACAGCAAACTGCAAGTCCATTAAATTGCAATCCAACTCAAGTATTTAACTGTGATTGTTTGAGAAACAGTGATTGAGGTTTGAGGGTTTGTTTAACGCCATTGAGAACTTAGGTTCGAGTGTTTGGATAAAGTGTGGGTGAGTTGCTCAACAAATATTATTCACGAGGAGAGGGTAATACACGAATTTTATCCAGCTGTACTGACAGTCAAACCTATTTCACCAGGAAGTGTTAGTACCTAGGATATTTTATTCAGCCTATGTTGGGCTATAATTTCGATACATCAAATTGAAGAACCAATGCATCCGTTGAACTTGTAATGAATTATATTTCTTTATCTACTTTGTATATGTATTACTTGTAGTGTTTAGTTCAATTTAATTTTAAATATGAAAACATATTAGGCCAATAAGAAATAAATTTATTAAACAAATATAAATAGGCTACTTAATGGAATAATAGTTCACTATTATAATGAATTCAATTACTCCGTTTATTAGCGAATTTCCATAGGAAAAATGAGCTATTGCAGTGGCCCAGATGGGAAGACCCAAAGGTCCCAAGGTCGGGAGTAGCAAATGAGCTTGATCCCCGGAACATCCGATTTGGTTCAAATTTGGTACAAATGTTGGTTGTCTACGTCGCTCGGACGAGTTCGTTAGCTAAAAAAGTCCAACAATTGGAAGCACGTTTTTTGACCGGAAGTAACTATTTTTTAGGGTTTTCCTACGAGAATGAATTTTTTATCGAGTTATTCTGAACATTTTGTTTTTTTACGCGACCTTATAGCTCGCTTGGTTCCCCCAAAATCGATCAAAATATAAAATACCATAGAAGTACCCGGTTCAAAGGCATGTGGTGGATTCTACCGTAGGGTTGGAGTCGAAGTACGCAATGCATTTTGTATTGAAGATACTCATAATAACGAGGGTTGGCGTGCGAAGCACGCAATGCTTTGTGTGTTGAACTTACTCCAAATACAAGGGTTGGCGTGCGAAGCAGGCAATGTTTTGTGTGTTCAAGATACTCCCAATATGCTGAATAGCGTGCGAAGCACGCATGCATTGTGTATTGAATATACTGCCAATATGCGGAATGGCGTGCGAACCATTTTGCAGCTATTCAGCACCATCGTGAATATACCTATTTCCCAAATTGTTGGTTGAAACCCTAAAACATAGGCCTCTAAACTTAATTTTGGAAATTTGCTCAACTCACGTCAGCGCTTCAGCTGCGTGGTCGAATTATTTTTGTACCAGAAGATGTTATAACAAGAAATAATTCAGATCTTAACTTATTTTCTACCTTTTATTTATTTAATTATTGTTTTTAATAGTAATATTAGAAGAGAGAGAGTAAGGCCTTATCGTTTGTTAAAATACAATGAGGTTGTACGCTTTTATAAAAGTTTATACACGCAAGACGAGTTTATTAAGATAAACAATAAACATTATTTCGTTAGTTTGGACTATTGCAGTATTAAGTTTAACACATTTATTTTGATACTTCAAAAGACTGTAAAATAGCGTATAAAGCATTAATTTATATACACACGATACTATCAAAACACTATTTCCATTAAAACTTCTCCAGTAAATCATCTGTACAGAAGCATCAAACTAGCATTGTAAACCCCAGAACTTTTAGTTAAACCTTCACCTACTCGCGTCTACTGAGGCACGTCTAGAACATTACAGTTTATAACACAGCTTTCTGTTATTACTTGAAGCATTTTATTCTAAACCCATATTTGTATTTCAACAACACGGAATCCCTTTATCTAAAAGGAACACATTGTAAGTAAACGTAATACTTACCATGCATATACATTCAATTCCACCAAGTCGAGTCAGAATAATACAGTATACAATAATATGAGACTCTTCCTGTCTCTTACCATTTAGTAGTAAGTTGGAATTATCTACTATAAATGTAGTGCTGTTAAAAGAAATAACCACGTAAAATGTTATGAGACATCATTTTCATATACCGATGTTGTAATGTTATACATTGCTTTATCATTTAGGATAGTTATTTAAGGTTTATTATTCCACTTTTATGTAATTTGGGAATATGACTTAATAAGAAATAAATAAGTAGTAACTTTCCTGTATTTTATGTACTTACTTAACTGTCTCTTTCCCGATAACTTTGGTATAATATGGATATACAAGTATACACAATAGTCTACTGCGTTTAGATAAAGGTCTTCAAGCATTCAAATATATGTAGGGAACAAGAAACCAGCAGTACAGGTAAAAGTCATGAATAATTGTTTAGATTTTAAAATTTTCTAAAAATTCCTTAAAACAATTTCTAGATGAATTCACATGACAAACCTAAGCCTCAGAATGAAGTCGGAATTGATTCCCGGACTCATTGACACCGAAAAAGAGCGAAAACCCCTATAGTGTGAATTTAAGGTTTTCCCCAATTTTACTATATGAGTTGACAAAATTTCAAAATTAGCCCAATTTAAAAAATCGGTGCTTTTTGAACTCATGGATTGATGCTCATGGGTATTGATAACATCTGATGTTGGAAAGTTACAGCACATTGAAAATGTGTAAAATACAGTTTTTGACAAAGTTGGAAAAATTAGCTGTTTTTTGGATCCTCATAAAAATCGAACTACTGAACCAATTTTGCACTTTGTTTTTTTAATCGACGCGAAATTTGCCCTCTTTAATTTATTAAAGTACTAATGTTTACAAAATATGCACCGTTTTCAAATTATAAGCGAAGAAAAATTGGGAAAAGTCCTAAAATTTCGAGGTTTTTGCCCCAAAAAAAGTTGTCCGCCCCCTCTTTTGAGGTCGCAAAAATAGATTTAATACCAAACGATCATAGAAAAAAAATCTTTTGCCGCAATTAATGTAAGCTGAACCACTTTTTGGATCCACTATATACTGGGCTATAAACATTGCTTGTACAGTATTTACATTTAGGTATTTTATGATTTCAAGCAATAAATACATATACAGGCTATTTTTCATCTCTTTTTATTGGGTTAAACAACGTAGGCTACTCTCTGATGCTTCGGATACACAATCAGAATTTAATACTTTGTGATACAGCAGGATTAAAGCATTTAATATTTAATGTCTTACAGTTAATATTTTAATTCAGTTAGAAATTTTAACTGAAATAACCAGAAAAAGATAACACTAAAAATAATAATCAAATAGTTACATATGGTTCTAATAGAATAATAGGCTACATGCTTTTCAAATTCTTTTGGAAACTTATAAAGAAACTATATAATAAAAATGAAATGCTGTTCTTTGGTAAGCGCATCATTTGAGAACGGCTGGACCAATTTGGCTATTATTTATTTTAAAATGTTCGTAATAGTCCGAATTAGGTGTTTAGGGAAAGAAAAATTTGAAAAGTTCCCCGAAAAATGTTCAAATTCGGGAAAACTGAACATCGTTTTTTCTACGAACTCAAGACATTAACTCACGAAAACAGCTGTTCTAATAAAATGCTTATTAAAACATGTTTGTTTACATTCATTACCATAACAACTTCACTTAGCATTTATAATTAGTTTATTATAATTCAAAACCAACAGCTTTTTTAGATTTGATAGACCAACTTAAATCAAACAAAAACAAAAATCAATTAAATAAACGGTATCAGTTAACTGACACAAACTTTCTCCCAACTTACTTTAGTCAAAATAATATTGTTTTTAATCATTTTATTTACTACTTTTTAGAACAAAACAAAAAAAAGAGAATATTCTACCTACGTCAATCGTATAAAAAAATTATTGTCCCAGGCGGGATTCGATCGCGCGACCTTTGAATTACTGGCTGTGCTCGCTACCGTGGTGCTACCACGTGCGGCCGCTGCCGCTATGCTAGATTGACAACACAAACTTGTTTATTTTTAAACATTTCCCCATAATTATAAAACGCCGAAGTTTTGATAAAAGCGGGTGGTGTCATTTTGTTTGGCATCTTAAGCACTACAAATACTGAAAATTTGATCAAAATCATTAGAGCCGTTTTTGAGAAATTTGCATTTTGTCGTTTTTTATGGGTTTTTAGGGGTAAATTACCCTTAAAAATTAAAAATAAAAAAAAATGAAAAATCGACTGCAGATATTAGGGTTTAGTACCTACATACCAAATTTCATGAAAATCGGACCAATAGTGTCCTCTCTGGTCGTGTATACATACAGACAGACTGGCAGACAGACACCACTCTAAAAATACTTTTTTGGGTTCAGGGAGCACCAAAACAAAAAAATCCACTAAAAATATTTTTGGGTTCAGGGAGCACCAACACAGATAATTGCACTAAACAATTTTTTGGGGATCTGGGAGCACCAAAACAGATAATTCAACTAAAAATTCAAATTCGAACATTTTTACGAAAACAATACTTTCTCCATATACTACGCGTATAGGGTGGAGAAAGTAAAATGCTTAGGCCTACTATATTTTAATTCAATTCAGACAATGGTTGTTACATATTATTATATAAAATAGCTGATTTGGATAAAAAACTGAACATAATTTTAGGTTAGGCCTACAATGAACCAACACACGTTTATTTGCAACCAATTTGGCTAATTTAGAATCAGGTTTCTTACAATTCTTCACAACTATAATTTTTTTTTTAGATTATGTAAAAGCAAACAAAAGGTTTACAAACTATAAATATAAATTTGTGTAGTAAGTCTTAAGTGGCATAAAAACCATTTTGAAATTCGATTACTTAAGTCAATGGAATGAAATGGAGTAACTACCCTTTAAATTAAATTAAATACCGAAACTTCGTTGGGTCCACTAGTATATAAATAAAATTAGTTTGAAGATTGCAATTTAATAATACATTTTAACCTAAAACGGCAAGGTTAGCCAAAGAATAAATAAAAACACACTTAAATGATAACCGTTCAGAGAATTATGAAATGAATTGAAGTCATTTATTATAATAAAGTTATGGATAAACCAGAGGAGCGGTTTTAGTTTTTAAGATGTAAACCCTCACAGAAATGTAGGTCGATTTACATGGAAATTGTGTAAAAACATTTATTTGCGATGGTAAATATTCCAAGATTTTTAGATTTGAACCCTTGCTTAGTTTTGGAATCTAGAAGATTGGTCTATTAACCTCACATTTATTAAAGTGAGATTTTACAACACTAAGGAGATTCACGGAAAGAAATTATGGACCTCTCTATTAATTGGCAAATAATATTTTTATTACATGTTACCAAAACTTTAATTACAAGTGCAACATATTAAGAAAAACACAAAAAATAAATTTAAAAAACATTATCAATAAACGAGTTTTCTATGCAAAATTATCAAATAGCTTTGTCATTGTCGTCTGTTGAAGTGTTGAAGTCTCCATTCTAACGCAAAGTTATCTTAAACAATGGAAGTATTATAATTTACTTATAAAAGATGAATTAAAATTCTCTTTAAAGGAAATCAAGCAAATTATTTATTGTTTAGATGAAAAGTAAAAGATGGATTTAAAACTGTATACAATTGAATAGATATACAAAATAGACAAGTTTCGTGTAAATTAATTGTTTAACAAATTATAGTTTTATGATTTTCTGAAACATATTTATGTTTAGCTTATAATGAGTAAATACAGATCAATGGTTAAGTTGTTTGCATTTAATGTGTTTAATAGCTTTAGAACCTGTATATAGAGATGTAAAATTAATGTTATTAAATAATGTATTGCCTCTTCTTGTGCGGTAATATTTGTTAATATTAATATTTAGTTGATATTTGTTAATATTAGAGCGCCGAAAGCACGGAATAAAACTAATAAAATATGAAATAAAAGTAAATACGGCGTACTTAGTTATCCATGCAAACTATCTACTAGGCCTTCATGAATATGAATAAATAATAAAAAAACATTATCAATCTTTTAGTGTAAGAAACTAATCGGTTTAAAAAATCTCTGTAATAATTTTATGTTGAATGTGTGATAACACTTCACAATGTAATAAGAACATATAATTTCCAAAACGAATCAAATTCACCAAATTGGTTTGGTTGCGTACGATATAATTTGGTACTATAAATTAATTGTAGGTCTATATAACAACAAATTAACACACTTAATTTTAGAATTAATCGTTACTTGTATAAACTATTTAAATGTAGGCTTAGTACTCTTTTTATTTATGTAGGGTGACAAATTAAAATATTTGAAATATATTATATAAGTCGTCAAAAGGGCTCACACAAAATGAATTATACTTCAGTGAGTATAATGAGTTTCTTCTCATGAGTTGTGACGGAAGAAACGAGAACTTTAGATGTATCCGTTCTTACAAAGCAGAATATTATAAGGTAATCTTTTGTACTTACTGTGGTAAAGTGTAAGAATTGCAAAATATAAAGACGGCAAACAAATCTTTGATGAACTATCATCTATACAAAACGTAAAAATGCACAAGTGTTTTAAAGTGTAATACAATTTGGAGTGAACAATTTTGTTTGTACATGAATTAAACAGTTTGCCAACCTTCGTTAGACAATAATGTAATGTATTTACGCTGGATTATTACGTTATGGTTCCGGCATGTTGGTACTGTATGCACTCAGAAATTAGTAACGATCATGACCAAACCAAGAGAATGAGTTAGTTTAATATATTATTTAACCTAGTTTATTTTTTAAAGGAAGTTTTCGTATTAGGCAATTGCTACAAGAAATGGTTATTATAAACAAAAGAATGTATTTTTCCATAGCGAAAACCTTAAATTAAACAGATAGATATTTTTTCGCAACGACAGTGGAATTTAGAGATGGACATTATAACTTTATTGAACTATATTACATTGTACAGTAATTATTAGAAATCATAGAATTGGGTAGCTTCATTTTAAGTACGATTATAACAATTTGATTGTTTAATACTTACAAAATAAATTTGCCAAAATAATAGTTATGGTTAGTTCTAAGATGACGTTTGTAATTTGATATTCATTCTAGTTCTCAAAACAGACAGGATATATTTAATTTCCTTGGTCACTATTATGTAGCTTTGTATTGTTGCTAACGAAAAATATTTGTAAAATTTCAAAAATTATCTCTTCTAATTAAATTGATTTATTTTTAACAAGATTTGTGCTTGTCCTGATTTTTTTAACAAGATTTAACAAGACCTGATTTTTGCTTGTCAGATCTTTATCTATATTTGTTTGGTTAGGTACATATATCATAAATTGTAGGTAAGTTATTTTATTCCTAAATGATTTTTTTTCCTGACCTCATACTTAAAATAGTTTAAAATAAAGTAAACACATATTGTACACAAAATTTACATCTGACATCAACTCACTTTATTCAGTAATGCTGTCGCTCGTAACATACCTGAAACAAGAAATACCAATCAGATATAATTACTTCATAACTTCAGCGTCACATAACAATTTATTTTTATTTGTTTACATTAAATATGAAATTACATTAAAATCACTGTGATAAAGGAGAGAAAAGGATATTGTCTTATAATTTACGAAACTCTTGCAAATTGTATAGGGCAAATATTTTAAGTAATGAATGTAAATGAACAACGGTAAACTTATACATTAACCAACTAAAGGATTAAATTATGACGTTCCTAATGGTATAGAAGTAGAATAATGATTATAGACTCTTTTCTTCTTTACTTCACTCCAAGTATTAGCTACTTCAATGTTACAATGAGCTTCTTACAACAAATACAAACAGCACTCTTACGTAAAGAGTATCAACAGAGAGAGATAGTATAGCACCATTTGTAATGATAAAGTCGTGTTACAGTACACTTGAGAAGGAGAAGCTGTAACGTCGCCTTAGTAAATATTTTAGAAGAATAATGAAGACTTAATGGAAACCTAATTGTTTGAGTTGTATCAAGCAGAAGACTATGTAATTTGCTTAATATTTTGGAAAACTACTCCTGACACTTTTTATATCCCAAACATGTAGGCATATAGTAATAATAAAAAAACTTGACTAAAAGTATTATTACTTGCCAGTGAACTATTTCTAGATTGTTAGCATCTCTTCCCCTTTACTCTATTTTGCACAGTTCAAACTTTTTTAGTTCCCACAGGTGTTTTTTAATTTTGTTTAACAAGTAAGTTTTAATCCTGTAAACAAACGTATCCTAAAATTGTGTCTATTTGATTTTTTCAAACGTTTCAAATATGATTATTTTTCTCTTGATTAAATAGTCTTGAATATGTATAGAATCTTGATAGCATCTTACAACTAATACGTTTATTTACTCAAACGCGTTTCAACAACAATGCAGCCATCTTCGGTGGTGCAAGAGTTACAACAATCTATCTATATCTCCATATACTGGTATTTATGTTTATATGCATATAATCATTCTATACTCCAGTGTATTGCTTCTGTTATCTTATATTGTTTATATTATATCAAAATATATGTTTAATATTGCTGCTATTTTCTTCGTATATTTCTGATAGTTGTTATTTATATTTTTTTTATTGTTATTTTATTCAAGTATTTTTACATACAGTAAGTACAAAATATGGCGAGTGTAATTTAGAAACCAAATTGCCATTGCACTTAGTATTAATAATATGATGCTAAAGCATTGGTGTTTTAAAAAGAAGTGTCAAACAGAAGTATTTTATATTTAGGTTTAGTGTAGAGAACATTAATAACTATCAATACTGACCTAAATGCCAAAGTATCATTTGGTAAAATATCTACACTAGGAAAAAATATGCATTTATTAGTTTGTGGCTTGGTTTCTATGCAATAACAGTAATTTTATGTGTACTATTTGTGGAAACACTAAAGTTTTATTATTAGAGTTCTTAGATAGATTTCATATAGGTACAAGTTGAATGTGTTGGTCGTGGTACTTCGTAACAACTATTCTGACAATATCAGTTATAATATCTTAATATACAGCAACTGTTATTTGTATGTTTACTTTAATATTGTTTAGCACGTTATTTTGAAATTTAAATGTTCTTTTATTTTACATCAAATAATATTAGTGTTACCTAAACTTACTTATATTGTTACTATCGATTTACTAAATGCTTGTATTGTGAACCCACTTCGTAGATTCATTAAACAGACATAAGCGAAAGGCGGGATTAAAATAGAGTAAAATATGTAGGTAAACATTAAAAGTTCTAAAATATAAAACATTAATTTTCAGTAAATATTTGGACTAAATTACATTATTTTTATAATAATGTAAACTTTATATTCGTCTTTACTTTGGGTTAAAAAATAATCGCTTATTGGTTATATAACTTTATAGAAATTTTTACAATAACCTAATTTAGGTAAGGTTTACTGCAATACCAAACCTAGTTACTAAAGTAAGTAATTTGAAAAAATCTTACAAATTTACCACATCAATATTAAAATAAAGTTATTTGAAATTCTACTTTTTTCATACAACATTGTTAATAACTAAATAAAACATCTGCACATTAAACTAACGACACAGATACACTTGTATAAAGACGGCAATCAAGTTGGCGCCTAATAAGTTAGACAAAGCTATATAATGTGTAATTACAATAAATACGTATGCAATCGTCCACAAAGGGATAATAGTGTTTTTAAATCACTGTGAATTGATTCTTCAATGCAAACGGATTCCATTTGTTAGGAGCAATGCCAATTTTATTTCGGGATTTCATCTGTACAATTCATAATTAAAATGGATACAATTAAATTAAAGTGACATTGAAATCACAGCACTATTATAATGTACAACAAAATAAAATAATAGATTTTATTGAATTTAAAAATCAGTGTTTGTTTAGAATGACTGTGTTGATTATACCCATCGGAGTTCAATAAATCTGTTGTTTTATTTATCATAACTTTTTAAAGGTGGTCGATAAGATGAGTAGAAACTACTCTGAATTTCTCAATAATAGTTTATCGTTGGTTTGCAAATATTTTGCCCTCGTTTGTAAGCTAAGACAGTTTATAGTTAAGATATTTAAAGGTTATTTGTATAACCTAATTTTAGTTTTTTCTATGTTTAACTTAATCAAACAGTTTAAATGCTACAAATAAAACGAAAAGTCAACGTAGAAAATCTTTAATTGAATTTTACCTTTTCACAATTAAGTAATATAAATGATGAAATCACACTATTAACGAAACATTTTAAATTATGACATATTCATCGTATCAACGTAATCATTTAAATTTTCTGTTCTGGAAATATAAGCTGTTAACATTAACACATTTATTTTATAATACCAATTAAGAGAAAATTGCATTTGTCTGTTTACTGTTCCGAGGTACAAATAAGGTTATCAATGGAAACAAGTCTACTATAGTTTAAATGAAAGTCTACTATAGTTTACTATAGTTAGGTTATTTCATATTGTAAAATTCTCTACTTACTAATAACAGTTATAAATGATTTGAGTATTAATACATAAATGGTTTCTCTTCCTTCAATAACGAATGTAATGCAAAAGAGTGAGATTTAAATACATTTTAATAAATATTGTCGAAAGAAAAAACTTAAATTTGCTTTTAATGTTTCGTATACAATTTTTTATAATCTTATGTATAACATTTGCAACTTAAACTAATCTTTTGCTGTTTAAAATGCATACTTTTAAAATCTTTTGATTGTGTACAATCTATATAATAAAAACGAATTGCTGTTCCTTTGTAAGCGCATCAATTGAGAACAGCTGGACCAATTTGGTTACTTTTTGTTTTAAAATGTTTGTCATAGTCCGAACTAGTTTTTATATAAACAAAAATTGAAAAGTTTCCCGAAAAAGTTTCAAATTTGGAAAAAAACTAAACAGCCTCTTGTATGGAATCAAGACCATAGCGCACAAAATCAGCTGTTCGTATAAAATGCTTAGTAACACATGTTTGTTTACATTCATTACCATAGCAACTATACTAAAAATTTGTAATCAGTTTATTATTTTTTCAAAATCAACAGCTTTTTAGGTTAGATTTACCAACTTAAAGTAAATAAAAACAAAAATCAACTAAAATTGCTTACTATATTTTAATTCAATTCAAACATTGGTTGTTGCATATTATGTATAAAACAACTGATTTGCATTAAAAACTGAAGGTAATTTTAGGTCAGTCTACAATGAATCAAAACACGTTTATTTGCAACCAATTGGGCTAATTTAGAATCAGGTCTTTTACAATTCATCACAACTATCAGTTTTTTTAGATTAGGTAAAAGCAAACAAAAGGTTTACTGTATTACACCTATAAAGGTTTACGAACTAAAAACCTTAATTTGTGTAGTATATTCCTAAGTGGCATAAAAACTATTTTGCAATTCGATCACTTAAGTCAATGTAATGCAATGGAATAACTTGAATACCCTTTGAATTAAATCAAACAATAGTTGCTGGATACACTAGTTAAAAATACATATAATTTTTGCGAATGTAGACCTAAATTATTCAAAAACAGTAAATTTTAACAACAAATTTCATGGTACCTTTTTTATATCCGTTTTAATTCCCTATCAGATGATGTAACTTTCAAAACAATCGGATGAAGAATAATAGTTAAGTTAAAGATAATGACAGCAAATGTACATACAATATTGTAGTATTTACTGTGTTGGTATAGGATGCCGGGTTGAATAGACCAATACTACACATAACTTAGCTTTATCCTTCATTCGATTGTTTTAACAGTTACACCAACCGATATTGAATCAAAACGGCTACAAAAAAAGTGTCTTAACATTTTTTGTTAAAATGTACCGGTTTTGAGTAATTTATGTTTGAAATATTCAAACAGCCGCCATTTTGAAATGCATGATTGGATATAATCGCTTATTTTTCTTAAGATAGATCATTGTCTTCATGCCAAGTTTGAACTCAATCGGATAAACCGTTCTCTAGATATTAATTATTTAGTAAAAGAAACAAAATGGCGGTTATTTGGAAAATGAAGCGTTTTTCGAAAAAAATATTATTCTTGACTTTCTATTTATTTTGACCCATAGAACCATTTCCCGAAGTTTTTAAAACTAACTTTGTTCCACCCTGTATATTTGCGAAATGAAAAACTGTTATATTTTCATAATGAGAATATAAACAGGAGGCAAAGTCAGAGAAAACATTCTTAAAGCATAGATTTGAAATAAACACAAGTCTTTAGTGAGGATTTGAATTGAAAATATCATGTCTGAAATTCTTAAAAAGAAATCAAGACTAAGAGAATGCATGCAAGCATACAGACTTTGTGTACTTTAAAAACCATTTTTACAATGGTTGAAACTCTATTTTAGCTGGGCTAACTATGCATCTTAATGTACTGCATCATTTCATGCGTAAACTTGTATTTTTGTAACTTTGGTTCAGTATATCTCATGTTACATTTTCGTATTTTGATTTAATATAGGTCTATATCATAATTGGAAGAAATTATAGCCTTTGAAGTTAACTTTGAAATAGTTTAACAAAATTGTCTCCATTCTCAAAGATTACTGGAATTATTTTATAATATTACGTGTAGATCATCATAAAATATGTATAGAGAGAAAATACGAGATTTTTTAGTATTTATTTCAATTGAAACATGAAACGAAATGGTTTAATGCATAATATTTATTTCGAGTTACATGAAGGGAAAGTTTTACATAAAGCCGTGGAACTGAACTAAAATTATAGAATAATTGTTTAATGATTTAAACATTTCAATTGTGTACTCCTCATACTAAAATCATAATACAAGAAATACATATTTCTGATAGGATTATAGCATTGTATAAATTTATTAGTTTAAACAAAGATGTAAGCACATTATATTATACACGTAGGAACACTATGGAAGTTTCTTTGCTTGAAAACTATTCTCGACAACAGCTTTATACATTGTAGTTTATTCTAAAGATACTTGCATTTGCATGTCTCTGTTCATCTGTATCCTTTCTTATATATTACGTTTCTACGATACTCTTTACTTTATTGGAGTTTAAAGCGAATAGTTCAGTATTATTTGAAACTTTCCCGGTGTTCAAAGGAAGTATTTTTTTATCAAATTACAAGTTACTGGCACTTATTGTAGACTGTAAGGATATTCCACTATCTCAAAATTGCCAGGAAAATAGACTAAACCTTTTTAACTTAAGTTTATAGTAACTTTATCCTAAATAAAACTTCCTAAAAATTATTCTTTGTATATAGTAATCATTCACACGTAGATGATATAGATGGCTATAGTTAAAAAAACACTACTAAAGTTCTAACACGCTGTTGTCTCATACAACGTCTCTAAACAATTTTTGGCCGTGTATGTAGTGGTAAGTTGAGTGCAAAATGTCAATAGAGGAGGGCGAAGTAAAGTTATTACAGTTGCCGTCATTTACCTGTAGCTTGGAATTGTCCTCCATACGTTTTCCTGTTCATTCCTGTTGCTGTATTCCTTGAGGTTGTGGTTATAAACTGGGTATTCTTCCAAAGCAATGACAAACTCAATTTTGACAAGCTTATTGTTTGGTAAAGGCATTTTGAGATCCATGTTAAACAATGCACAGAACATAAACTCTGAACGCAGCCAAACACCACTGATTCACATATGTCGCCGACTTGAACTGCAATGTGCGCATGCGTGAGGCTGGCTTCTCGTGAGATTGTCTTACCCTGGGCTCTATAACAAGAGCTATACCATTCTGATCATTTACAGTGACCCAGTATCGATCGCCTATGACGTCACCATGCTGATACACACCAGCTGGTAATATTTCACTAATGTGCGCGCAGTCGTTTACTCGCTGTTGTAACTCGATGGAAAGGCTTCAGTAAAATAAAATTTAGATATTCTTAATATACATAAACTACGGATTCTAACAGTATAAAAAAAACTTTTATTTTAACATTTCGAATTTTAATATGTAATTGAAAATATTTTAGAGTTATCACAGACTGACATGGAAAAGTTACTAAGCGAGGAAATTTTTTATTTTTGGGTTATAAACAAACTTCCAGCGGGAAAGTTGTAGCCAATAAATTGATCTAAACTATCCAATTCACCGATTTGTGATAAAATGATTACATCATTATGAAATCGTTTTTTAAATGAGCGCGAGGAGGTGCCTATCCGCCACTCCCGAAATACAGTTGTTTGATACGGGAATAACGTTTATGTGCATATTTCTTTGTTATAAAGTAATTCTTTTAATTAAATATGAAACTAATTTTTTTACGTAATTATGATTTTCTTTTTCCATCATTAATCTCTAATTTTATTTCTTTGAATGTACGTAATAATGATATTATTTTTTAAACGTTAACCTCCAACTTAACTTTTTGTGTCCACTTCAATAATATCAAATTTTAATTATAAATTATAATAAGTTTATGTTAAAATAAAATGCTTACTTTTTTCTAGCTGGCATAATTACCTGGGGACAAGTGATTTACTATATTACCTTAAAATAACAATATGTACGTAAACGTTATTCCCGTATCAAACAACTGTACTGTGGCGGCAAGGCAACTCCTCGTGCTCATTTAAAAACGATTTCATAATGATGTAATCATTTTATCACAAATCGGTGAATTGGATAGTTTAGATCAATTCATTGGCTATAAATTTCCCGCTGGAAGTTTTTTTATAACCCAAAAATAAAAAAATTCCTCGGTTAGTATTTTTTCCATGTCAGTCAGTGATAATTCTCAAATATTTTCAATTATTAAAATTCGAAATACCTGTTAAAATAAAAGTTTTTTATACTGTTAGAATCCGTAGTTTATGTAGATTAAGAATATCTAAGTTTTATTTTACTGAAGCTTTTCCGTCGAGTACAACAGTGAGTTAACGACTGCGCGCACAAGGTGTCCACTGTCCACTGCTCTAGAATTGCAGTTATCAGCACAGTGACGTCAGAGTGAAACTGGTGGCACAGTGCCGAGATCAAAGAAACGGTTTAGCCCTTGTTATAGAGCCCTGGTCTTACCAAACACCGATCAAACGGGCTCGCAAGACACGTGTCTGAAGCAGTGATTTTGCGTCAAATAACTGTTTCAAGTGTTTGGTGTTAAGTGAGACATGCCTCAGACACGACAAATGTCTTAGACACGATGATACCCCAGTGTATGACCCGCCTAAGAATTTCCGTAATGTTTTTTTAAACTATAGCTATCTATATACAAAGTATTAGTTTTAGGAAAGTGTATTTAGGACAAAGTTACTATCAAGTTCGTTAATAAACGAAGTTGATAATGTTAGAGGCAAAGCTTTTATTAAAGTAAAAGAATTTTTAAGTTTAAGATTCAAGGTATTACTTGCAAACTATACCAAGCACAGTGTAGAGACATGTAATAAACACTTCATATTCTTTGTTTGTAATTCACAACAAAAACTATAAGGTTTTCAATGTGTAACAATATATTTGTTGTTTCTAAGTTCATTCATTTCAAAAATAAGCAGTCTTACGTTTTTAGTCGGGTTAACATTAACTTGATTATTTTTAACCTTTTAAATCCGTCTACGAATACTTAAACTTACTTCAATGAAAGTCTTTTTTGAAACTATGAAAATAATAATATACAATTTTCTATAGTTACCACAGAGTTTAACGAGAAAGTACATTATTTACAAAAACAATTGTAGTTTGTATATAATTTATGGTGAGGGGTATTCATGCGTTAGGGTACGTGGACATAGGGGATAATACAGAATTCATGTAACTTTTGCTTCCAATTCAAATGTGTGTAAAGTTGTAGTATATCTTTAGGTCCAATAAAAAAAAAAATAATAATAAAAAACGCGAAATAGCGTGTACATCACTTAAGTTTATTAATTTAGAGAATTATTTTCGATTCCTCAGTAGCGTGGAAAAGTTCAGGAGGAATTTTTAAAATAAATCACTGCCTACCGTTATACTTCTTACCAATTATGTATAGCAACAGAAGAATGCATATTTTCGTTTCCTGTGTTGCTATGGCGAAACGTTTGTTAACACCCTTAAGGGTTGTTCACATAAACTATGAATCTGTGTTATATATTTGAAATAAACATGTTATATACTTTGGTTACTTGTTTATTATTCAAAGAAATTTAATTTATTTTTAGTTCAGAAGTCAGAAGTTAAAATTATGTTAATCACATAGTACATTAGTTAACGTTTTAAAAATTTGTTAGTTTCTGAACGCCAAGATTAAACCATACGACAAACGCTGTAGGGTACACATCTAGGATCTTAGTCTTAAGCGCCAAGTTCAGGTATTAGTAAATGTTTTCCTTTTAAATAAAATTAGTTAGGAAAATGAAAAAAAAAAATATTCTAACTTAAAATTATTACCTATCATTACTCCAATAGTGAGACCTTACATAATCCAATACTATAAATTGTGATACACATTGAAATATAATCAGAAGCACAATAAATGCAATAAAATAATTCGGTGTAAACTTTATTACTTAGACTTCAGAAATATGGAGAGTAGAATTAATTGGATGGTGATAAACAATGTAAACAGAAAATTTTCTGAATACAATTTTGATTGTTATTCAAACTTAGGTTTTAATTATATGTACACATTTAATTAAAAGCTTGTTTGAAGAATTTATATACTTGCTTGAAGTACAAATATTTATTTATTTGGGAGATTTATTTAAATGTTCAATCCAGCCCTGTTTTTGGTTATTGTGAAATTCAAATTATTCTACTGTATACAGATATTTAAGAATATTATTAATAAAGGTAATAAAAAA
>JAGFPH010002206.1:199095-213329 GCA_018207615.1 Philaenus spumarius
ACTGTATACAGATATTTAAGAATATTATTAATAAAGGTAATAAAAAAGTGTTACTATAAAGGAAAAATTGAAATGGTGTACATTTAGAAATAAAATGTAAGGTCTAGTCTGGAAACTGAGTTTTTAACTGTTATTGATACAAAAATATTATACAAACTGACCAATACTTTTGAGTTCATCTGATTTTATTACTTATTTAAATTATTACAGTTGATATTTTCTAATACGATTCAATAATTATAATCGATACGATTCATATAATGATACGTTTCATAGCGATAGAAATCGGTAGTCCTTCACTCGTACTACATTTGTTTATAGTCAATCTTCCTGGAAAATTGCTCTCCAGTCAGTCATGAACTATACAAACAAAAAACAACAACTTACTAAACGCTTTCAGAGATTGAAAATGAAGCACTACAATTGTCGATGGAGATTTTTCTAATAAGTTCTAAATAACAAAGAAGCTTTTTCATATTTTCGTTCATGCTCGTCAAATTGAAGTTTTTCAATAGTAGACATGAAATTGGTTGTATGTTTCATCAAACCCATATTCTATCGTTCATTGGTCTGTTTAGATTTGTGTTTACGTTTAAATTGTTTGTATCACTAATATTACTAAAGATAACCGTTTGGAACTTGAAGTTAAAATAACTTTATATTACAATTAATGATTAGTTGGACTTGAGTTTGGTAAAGAAATTAGTTTTAAATTTTAAACTGTAGAAAATGTCAAGACGTATAGAAAAAGTGATTAAATTATTTTTTAAAGCTCCTATAAATTCGGAAATTTATATGAGTACTAACTTTTAGAAATCTAATTGTAATTTATTAAAATAATACGTGGAATGTAAACATTTGGATACGGGAAACTTCTTATGAAGACTCTTACTCCCAATTTGAATGTTGTTATACTTTGTTAAGAGTGTTTTGTAAGAATTAAGTACACACATACAATATAATCATTTATTGTTATATTGTTTTCCAGAAACAATTTTTTATAAACAATGTTTACTTCACATACGAATATTCCCAAAAACGGTGGTATTTTTTCTCTTTTACAGTTAAATTAGTTATTCTATAACTAAACTTGTGTACAACATTACACCAACAATTTTTAATCACTTGAAAGGAAGCACTGTGTAATATATACCTACCATCAAAACTTTTGAAATATATATCTATATTTTTTTAATTTAAACACTTTATTATACAACTTAAACGATTAAATACATTTCTATCCGTGTGGAGTGTGTAGAAAAGTGTAATGTTAAAGTCATGTCACGGAACACTTGAGAAGGAGAAGATTGTAACCAAGTGTTCTGTTCTAAAAGCAGTAATGTTGTTACTTGAGATATACTTGAGACTTTTAAAGGAAATTTACTGTGAAACACCATTAGGTTAAGAAATAATTTGTTTATATTTTTCTGAGTTAAGATACCGTTCACGTTTAGATAAGTTGCTAACATATAGGGGTAGCACTATGATTTAAAATTTACAATTTTTTAATTACCGTTATTCTCCAATTTGTAATGAAGCAATCACAATTGTTTTATCTTTTTACAATGATTATGATAGTTTATTTTGCCAGAAGCCGGGAAATATGTCAGCCTATTAGACAAGGCTGGTTTGGTAATAATTAGCAGAATTTTTGAAGAAAATAAGACCTGTTACACTCGAACCAACTTTAAAACGATTCGTCGGAAGAAGGTAACTTCGTTTCTATCCGTTTCAGACAATTTGGAAACGATACCCAACATTATTTAATTTAAATATATTTATATATTTTTTATTCCCGGACTTATAAGTGGTAGTAAATATGCTTCAAAATTGCTGATTTTGTGGTTAAAGGGTCCTAGTAGAATTCTTGAGATACAGATTTTATTTGTTTTTTCATCCAAATGAAAATGGTGGAGTTATACAGTTTATTCGTTTTTGGGTTGGGATTTGATAAGTATATAAGTATATGGAGTTTTCCCACCTTGATAAGTGGTAGTAAATATGCTTCAAAATTGCTGAACTTTTAGTGAAAGGGTCCTTGTAGGATTTTCCAGATACTGTTTTTTTATTTTTTCGATTCGACACAAAACGGCGACCTATTTGATTCAAACCAAAATATGCAAAGTTAGAACGAGGAAATTGCCTTATTTTCCCCACTCGTAAGCCCGAGTGAAATTTGTGGGTTATATAATTCGAAAGGTAATTAAATTTCCTACAACCCTGTGCAAAGGTATTTCCGATACAGTCCCCGGAACAGGGAATACAATTGATAGGAAGCTCCCAATAAATGATTGTTCATTATTCATGTAAGGTTTTTGCGCAATTTCGTCCCACTCATAAGCCCGAGTGCAATTTGTGAGTTATATCAAAAGAAAGGTAATTAAATTTATTAAAATAATATACAAAGGTATTTTAGTTACAGATACGGAACAAAATTCATAGAAAGCTCCCAATCAATGATTTTTATCATTATGCATGTAAGGTAATTGCACCATTTATACCTTTCATAAGCCCGAGTTCAATTTGTGAGCTATATCATTCGAAAGGTAATTAAATTTACTACAATCGTGTGCAAAAATAAGGAACAAAATTCAAAGGATACTCCCAGTATCTGATACTAGTTATTTCCTGATAAGAAAATTCGGTTATAGTAATGGGGCAGTGCTGCTTACGGTTTTTTATTTTTTAAATAGACAATATAAATATCAGTTTTAATATTTTTATAGCATGAAAATATTCAAATTTTTCATTGTCAAACGGATATTAAGATTAAACTCAGTATTTTTGTACACTGTATATAATCATATTCCAAAGTGTTGTAAAATATTATCGAACATATATATGTTATATTTAGTTAAACAAGTCAAACAAGGAAATAAAACTGAAAATAAAAGTTAATATAAATAATCAAAAATTGTATATCTAGTTTATGTAAAATAACTATACAAACTATGAAATGACTATTTTCAACGTTGTAATTCTATTTTATTTTTACAGTATTTCATTTGTTAGATACTCAATTGTAAGCATCATTTTAGTTAAAGTAGAGAAATTGTTACAAACAAATAAACGTATTTCCCCAGATATTTCATACAGATTTAATTTTAATTTTGAATATAATATCATAATATCACATTTCAAATTAAATTTTTTTATTAGATTTCGGATCTATTAGCATTGGCTGGAATCAAATAACCTTTTTAACTTAACTACCTATCATTGCACAAGTAAAATTTTATTATTTTTGCAAATTTTACAATTATAACTGTAATTATGAATTAATTTAATTATAAATAATATAGCCTATTATTTTAGTGAAACATAAATTACAGTTTAAATTATGATTCACTTACAATGTAAACTATTTGTATAAATCTAGCGTCACTCAACTTTCTATGCAATTAAATTTCCGTTTACTGTATCATAATGTCATTATAAATATTATTAAAAGTAAGCTATCATAATTATCGCAAACAAACTTTTACTGTATATTGAATTATCATTAGGGTTTGGAGTATTCATTTATTAGAAGTGGCACATTTAATTATATTAATAAATTCATTCGAAATATAGCTTCATTTTTATATACTTACTAGCTGGTCCGATCCAGCTTTCCACGGATAGACAAATCAAAGTTAAAGGTATATTAAAAAAAAAATTATATCAATAAATATGCATTTATTATGGGGATTTTGACACCCCCAAACCTCCCCTAAAATTTCGATATTTTTAAAACCCTTTCTTAGCGAGCACCTACCCTAGGGGAAGCTACATACCAAATTTCATTCTAATACGTTCAATTGTTTTTAGAAATCGTGATTTAGTAACTTTGACCCCACAAATCCCCTCTAAAATTTCGAATTTTTAAAACCTTTCTTAGAGAGCACCTAGGGGAAGCTACATACCAAATTTCATTCCAATCCGTTCAATGGTTTTGGAGAAATCGTGATTTAGTAACTTTGACCCCCCAAATCCCCTCTAAAATTTCGAATGTTTTGAAAACTTTTCTTAGAGAGCACCTATGCCCCTAGAGGAAGCTACATACCAAATTAAGTTCCAATCCGTTTAGTGGTTTTAGAGAAATCGTGATTTAGTAACTTTGACCCCCAAACCCTTCCTAAGATTTCAATTTTTTGAAACCCTTTCTTAATAGCGCCTATGGCCCTAGAAGAAGCTACATACCAAATTTTGTTCCAATCCGTTCAGTAGTTTTTGAGAAATCGTGATCAGTGAGTCAGTGGATTTAGCTTTTATGTATATAGATTGCTTAGTTTAAAGAAATTAATATAAATTATATATTTAAAGGTTTCAACACGGTTTATGTAATAATTTGCTATACATATTTGGCTTTAAAAAGGTAGTAACAAAATGCTACATCTGTTTAAAATATACAGATTAAAAATGTGTTAGGAGCACTAATTTTTACTCTGGATTTACTACCTACATACATACATGGAAATTTTCTACACAAAAGAAGTATGACGTTATTGTTTGATACGATGCTACGAAATTATATAAAAACATTAAAGACAGAGCTATGTTCGTAGAGATGTATTGTATTTAAGCTATATGTGAGGAGTAACTATTGTAAGTTTAAAAGCCATACAGATATTGACGTTGTATCAGTTGTTATCTTGTGACAGAGTATATACCAGAGTACATAAAAATGCACGGTATTATATTCTGCAGACATGATTTCTTTTTTGAATGTTTGATAGCTTTAATTTTAATTCAAACATAGGTTATAAAACAAAAATACTCTAGATATTGTTATAAAACAAAAGAACTAACCGATTTTAAGTTACTTAAAATTTCAATATGATTTCTTTTGTCATTTTATTAAAGTTTATGATGTATATATTTCTTATTTATGTTTTTTTGAACTTAGTAAATCTATTAGGTTTGTGAATTCTTTTAACTCAGTTACATTGAAGCGGTAATTAAGTTTTGATTTTTCTTTAGATGTTTAATAAAAAAACAAGCTCCTGAAAGTTTTGTAACTTGTAATTACTCTATGAAGAAGGTTTGTGTAAGAGTAATGAAGATATATTTATTCATTAGTATTTTTTTTTAAATAATGGCAGATGACTTGTAATATTTTGGAATGAGTCAAAGATGTAAATTAATGTAAAATTTTTTTAACCATTTTGTTTAATAATACCAGAACGTTGTTTGAGATTCTTGACAATGAATGAATACATTTTCTTTATTTTAAGCCCGCCTTAGTAATTGGAAACGTATCTTTATTTATTTGTTACCGTAAAAGTGTTTTATTTACTATTGATAAATAAATGATTCGACAACTCAACCGTCTTTTAAATAGAAAAAATATGAAATGCTGTTCTTGTGAATCCTTTATTATGTATATTATTAATTAAATTAACGTATTTAACAAACTGATATAATGTAATATCATAATTATGTAAAACCTCAGAAATCTCGTATTTTTAAACTGCTTTGACCATTCAGAACTTATTTACTCTGTACCACAAATTTAGAATGTGGATTATTCAGCTCTTTTTAAATATCCACTTCAATGTATTCAAGTTCGGTACTAACCTTTCAGTATGTTTAATAAGTTAATATTCCTTCGGCACTGCGAACACACCAACACAACATTTACATCTGCATGCTTTGCCAGCGTAGACTAATTGCACAGTATAAATAATGTATTAGACCTTTGGCTTTATCTTCCATTAACCTCAGTCTGAAATGAACTAAGACTGAATATTCCAATTCCCTAACTAATGCATTTAATTTCTGAAAATCTTTTACCATAGATTAAAAAAATAATATTCTATTATAAAATATAATAAAATTAAAGCAATCAGGATACATGAATCGCTACTGCATATATGGCTTTAGTTATCGACACAAACCAAACAGAAAATTACAAACACTGCAAGTGCGATAAGCTGCACATATCTTAGATCTTGTAATTTAACTACAGGACATATCTTTCATTACTTATAATTTCAAATTTCGAACAATTATACCAGTAATTTATAATACCACATTTATAGACAAGTGGAATTACATTATTTGCATCTCGTAAGCAATTTGAAAGAATTTAAGTTATAAATAAATATTTGAATGAATACAAGTTACCTTGTCATACTTTAAAGATTTTTTTGTATGGTAATATCACACTTGTTCTGCCTCAACAGAACACACATGAGGAAACATGCATCACAAATCACAAGTAACGCAAATATTGGAGTACTTTATAGCTCTTAGTGTTAGGTCCAAGATGGAATTAACCTGAATACTCGTCTAGAACACTTTAAGTATCATTTACATTTACTTTAGATAAGCATGACTGGACATTTATTTATTTCTAAAAATCCCAATAAATTGTTTGAACCTAATACTTTTTAGTTTACCTTTGTCTTAAAGGGATGATGTAGTTTATTCCAACCTTTTGCTGACTAACTGAAGCTATGATTACATTACCAATGTTTTATTTATTAAAGACAATTTTCTACTGGTGATTTCACGTGTCAGTCACATTCATCTCAAATTAAAACTTTCGGAATGTTTATGTTTTCTAAATGTCATCGCTGATGTTGTTTTCTACAGCCAAGTCTTGACTAAGATTATGCTTTATGATTTAGCAAAACAGATTTCTTCCAATCAGCCAACATTGCGTGGAGTAAATAATTTAAAAAGGCATACAAGTTATTTAAGTCCTAAGTAGTTATGATACGATTCTTTACGGATCATAAGGGTTTGCCGTTGATAAAGCTGTTTTACATAAACAATGTTATAAATACCTACATTTCTTTAAACAATCAAATAAGAAATATATCGATAATTTTTTATAGGGATTTTATCGAGTGGACTGCTGTAAACGTTAGTCAGTAAACCAAGCGTAGCAGCGGAGCTGTTCGCGCGGGTCATGCTCAGAACCACTTTAAAACCACTTCCCGGTATGTTTACGGAAATCTAAAATACAAGTTTTGAAGCTCATGTTAAAAAATTTGAATCGGCTCTAAACATTCTTGTAAATTAATTTTTCAAGATAACTCTCTAAATTGTTGAAACAGTTATTATGCAAAATCAATATATCCGACAGAGCCCAACTTAAATGCCATTAACTGTAATAAATTTATTGTTACCTTTTATTGGTACGTCACTAATCCATTGTTGGTAAAATGATTACCTAGGTTTCAGGCTGCGTGAGCCCATCATCAGATCAATAAGGTTAAATTCGTTCCATTAGGATTTCGTTATGGTTTAAGAAGCACTGTTATTACATTTCACGAACATTACAAACACACATTATATACATTGACTATACAGTTAAAAGTTAGACACGTGAATAATTATTAGTTAGTACGTACTTGACGGCGAACGGTTCGCGACTGGCTAATTATTGTCAAATTGATTTCGTTATCTAACCTTGAGTCGCAGGTTCCTTTATTTGCATTTTGATTACGCTGTCAGTAGAGTCGGCCCAGATTGAGATCAACCTTGACCTTGACCTTGACCTTTGAGCAGTGTAACGTGTGTGAGATGTTGACCTTGAGGATAGTTAACGTTTGTGAGGTGTTGACCTTGAGGAGAGTAATATGGGCGTTGAGGGTGACCTTGAGGCGCCGACGCCGGCCACTGTTTCCGCCCGCCATCTTTTTCCGCCATCTTTTCTCCGCCATCTTTATTTTTTATTTTCTAAATTAAATTAAATTAAATTATTTTCTTTTTAAAACAGAATAAATCAGCTTTTCTGAGATTTCGCCATCTTTGCAGTCCCACGTGACCAATATTTATTTAGATTATTTCTTTTTATTTAAAAACGTTAGTACAGAAGGGTGATTCGAACCTATGGAGTTTGGTACGAGAAACAGACGCCTTTGCCGTTTGAGCCATGACGACATTTCTAGTTTACTATATTTAAGTTGAGTACATAAGTGCAGCAGATTGCAGAGTTGTAATATTTGGGAGTATATCGCAGCCATTGTCGCAGCGCCCTATATGTACAGGATGTTCCAAAACGACTGAGTGATCGGAAAGATGTGTACATACATTGTATCCTCAATGTTAAACGACGTCGCTACTTTTATAATCTGTCGCCACCTTGTTCGTCATCTTATTGATATATTACAGCCTTCTATATGTACAGGGTGTTCCAAAACGACTGGGTGATCGGAAAAATTGGTATATGCATTGTATCTTCGATGTTAAACGACGTTGCTAAATTTACAATCCGTCACCATCTAGTTCTCCATCTTGTTGAGATATCGCAGCCTAATATATGTACAGGGTGTTCCAAAACGCCTTTGTGATCGGAAAATTTTTTATGTACATTGTAACCTCGATGTTAAACGACGGTGTTAAATTTACAATCCGTCGTCATCTTATCGCAGCCATTGTCGCTGCCTCCTATATGTACAGGGTGTTCCAAAACGACTGGGTGATCGGAAAGATGTGTATATGCATTGTATACTCAATGTTAAACGACGGCGTTAAATTTACAATCCGTCGTCATCTAGTTCGCCATCTTGTCGATATATCGCAGCCTCCTATATGTACAGGGTGTTCCAAAACGACTGGGTGATTGGAAAGATGTGTACATACATTGTATCCTCTATGTTAAACGACGTCGCTACTTTTATAATCTGTCGCCACCTAGTTCGCCATCTTATCGATATATTACAGCCTCCTATATGTACAGGGTGTTCCAAAACGCCTGGATGATCGGAAAAATTGGTATATGCATTGTATCCTCGATGTTAAACGACGTCGCTACTTTTATAATCCGTCGCCATCTTATCGCAGTCATTTTCGCAGCATCCTATATATACAGGGTGCTCCAAAATTCGTAAAAGCGGTAATATTTAATTTATACGAACAATATAATGTAATATTAAAAGATAAAACGGAGTTATCCTAACCTAGTTAGTGCGTGTGAGGGTGTGTGTGTGTGTGTGTGAGTAACACTTATCTTCTATATACAGGGTGTCCCAAATTCTTAAAAGCAGTAATATTTAATTTATACAAACAATATAACGTATTATTAAAAGGTATCGACAATTTAAGTTATCTCATCCCAGTTAATATGTGTGTAACACTTTTCTCCTATATACAGGGTCCCCCAAAATTCTTAAAAGCGGTACTATATAATTTATACAATCAATATAATGCATTATTAAAAGGTATCGACAATTTATATCAACGCCGTTAATATGTGTGTGGAACATTTTACTCCTATATATACAGGGTGTCCCAAAATTCTTAAAATCGATATTATTTTTATACGAACAGTTGAATGCATTATTAAAAAGTATCGACAATTTAAGTTATATTTATCCGGTTAGCATTGAGTGTGTGTAACACTTTTACTGCTATATACGGGGTGCTCCAAAATACTTAATAGTGGTAATATTAAAAGGTATAGGCAATCTAAGTTATCTTACGCTTTTTTAGTGTGTGTTTGTATATGCATATATGTTGTTCATCGGTCAGACCATAACAGTAAATATTACATAGAATAATATAATGTGTGATCAAACATATAACAATGTGTTGTAGAGTATGAGAAAATGATATAAACCGAACTTGACCAAGCCTAACCAAACGAACTTTCGTAATATAACTTAACCAAACTTAATCGAAATCCCCAAATTATTATAGTGTATTGTAAAAAATGTACCCGAACTTAACCGAACCTAAACGAACTCCCAAAATTGTTATAGTGTATAGTAAAAACATATAACACAAGGGGTCGAACAGGGATTGATTCGGATAGGTATAAAGTATTATGTACAAGTACCTTATAGAGAACGGTGTTATGACGATCTGCCTGTAGAAACACCCAAACGTAACTGAGGGTAACCGATCTGTAAACATAGCGTTATTTTAGCAAGAAGCTATGTTGTTAATAATTAACCGTGCCTAAACAGCAAACAATAACCAAGAAGCATTTATTGTTAACTAACACAACGAATCCACTACGGTTAGGTTAACCCGACCTAAACCGCAAACCTTAACGTGGAAGCCTATGTTTCTACTAACATGGACAGACATTGTTTTTATAGGAGTCTATGTCGTTAACTAACCTAAGACGTAATGTTATGCAACGTAGTAAGTGTCTACGAAAAATAATCGACCTATATTGTTCTAACCTAAGCTAAAAACCACAATAGCAATTGTTTTTATAGGAGTATACGCCGTTACTAACCTAAGACGTAATGTTATGCAACGTAGTAAGTTTCTACGAACCTAGTCGACCTATATTGTTATAACCTAAAAAGCACAACAGCAATTGTTTTTATAGGAGTCTATGTTGTTAACTAACCTAAGACGTAATGTTATGCAACGTAGTAAGTTTCTACGAAACCTAGTCGGCCTATATTGTTAACTAACCAAAGCTAAAACACCGCATACCTAGCATACATAGGAAAAATTACTTAATAGCAAAGGATTATATTCGACCTATATTTTTAACTAACCTAAATCACACTGATTTAAATAAAAACCCCGAACCACAAAACAAGGAACAAAAACAATAACTAAACAACTAAATTGTAAGTTATGTTTAATACGTTACCCTTATGTACATTTCGATGACATGGTCATCCTCCTCAGAGGGTTTTAACACTACTAAAGTATACAGATAATATTACAGAGCCACGTTTACCAGCACTCCCCCCACTCCTACCCATACTGATTAATCCAAGACCGACCTGGTGGGGGAATGGGAAGAGCCACATTACTACAAGTTGTTAACTAACCTAAGCTAAAACACCGCATACCTAGTCTACATAGGAAAAATTACTTAATAGCAAAGGATTATGTTGTTAACTGACTTAAGAAGTAATGTTATGCAACCTAGTAAGTTTCTACGAAACGTATTCGACCTATATTTTTAACTAACCTAAGTCACACTGATTTAAATAAAAACCCCGAACCACAAAACAAGGAACAAAAACAATAACTTAACAACTAAATCGTAAGTTATGTTTAATACGTTACCCTTATGTACATTATTTCGATGACATGGTCATCATCCTCAGAGGGTTTTAACACTACTAAAGTATACAGATAATATTACAGAGCTATGTGTACCACCCTCCCCCCACTCCTACCCATACCGGATAATCCAAGACCGACCTGGTGGGGGAATACGAAGAGCCACATTACTACAAGTATCTACAGTCAAATAAAATAAAATAAAAATAAAAAACAAAAAACATGTTATTTTTTTAATGAGCTATTTAGTTATTTGTTCAATTTAACTGACCTAAGCTAAAAACCAAGGCTTGACTTTGCAATGGAGATAAAGTTGGCCGGTGGTGAGGTCAACTGGTTCGAGGTCGGTGACGTCAAAGTGTTAATCTTCTTCTTTTAAAAGCACTTTAATGCTGCAGACACTCTTGCTAGCTTTGACTGTTCTATGTCGTTAACTAACCTAACACGTAATATTATGCAACATAGTAAGTTTCTACAAAACCTATTTGACCTATATTGTTAACTAACCTAAGCTAAAAACCACAATAGCAATTGCTTTTATAGGAGTCTAAGTCGTTAACTAACATAAGACGTAATGTTATGCAACGTAGTAAGTTTCTACGATCCCTAGTCGACCTATAATGTTAACTAACCTAAGCTAAAACACCACATACATGTAACCGAGCCTAAATAGGGAAAATGAATTAATAGCAGAAGACTACATTGTTAACTAACGTAAGGTAAAACATCGCATATTAAGCTAGAAGTCCCTAGGACCTATAAGTAAACCCAAACAACATATAATAACCTAAAAATAGGTAGCAAGTTGTTAACTATACAGCATTACTTTGGCAAGAACCTATGTTGTAACTAACCTTACATAAACAACAAACAATAGCCAAGAAGCATTTGTTGTTAACTAACCTAACGAATCCACTATGTTTTAGCTAACCTTACCTAAACAGCAAACGCTTTTATGTTAGCCTAGTTGTTACCTAACCTAACATAAATAGCAAATGTCGAGCTAAAAGTCAAGGCCTAAACTGTAGGATGGTGTAATACTATACTGTGTGATTGGTGGATACACATTGCACGGATTGACGTAGATAAGTAGTTTGAATCTATTTTACACGAGACTTGTAGAAGCCTAGACATAGAAGACAATGTTTTTAGCTAAACAAACCCAGACAGGAAATAATAACCGAAAAGTCCTTTCGCAAGTTGTAACTAACCTAGTCTAAAGAGGGAAGATTTCTTAATAGCGAAGGACTGTGTTGTTAACTTGTTAACTAACTAACTAACGTATTACGTAAAGTTATGCAGCATGGCTGGTTGCTACGAAACCTAGTCGACCTATCTTGTTAACTGTCCTAAACTTAACACCAAATATTAAGTTAGAAGCATAACTAACCCTACCTAAACAAAAAAACAACAGATATTAACCTAGGAGTCCGTTGGCTGGTCTTTAGCTAACCAAGAATAAATAGGAAAAATTACTTAATAGCAAAGGACTATGTTGTTAACTAACTAACCTATTACGTAATACAACGTGGTCGGCTGCTACGATACCTAGTCGACCTATCTTATTAACTATCCTAAGCTAAACAGCAAATATTAAGCTAAAAGAATAACTAACCCTACCTAAACGAAAACAAACAGCAAATATTAAAATAGGAGTCCATTGGCTGGTCGTTAGCTAACCAATCCTAAATAGGAAAATTACTTAATAGTAACTAACCTATTACGTAAAGTTATACAACGTGATCGGTTGCTACGATACCTAGCCGACCTATCTTGTTAACTATCCTAAGCTAAACACCAATATTAAGCTAGAAGCATAACTAACCCTATCTAAATAAAAACAAACAACAAACATTAACCTAGAAGTCCTTTGGCTGGTCGTTAGCTAACCAATCCTAAATAGGAAAAATTACTTAAGAGTAAAGGACTATGTTGTTAACTAACTAACCTATTACGTAAAGTTATACAGCGTGGGCAGTTGCTACGATATCTAGTCGACCTATCTTGTTAACTACCCTAAGCTAAACACCAAATATTAAGCTAGAAGCATAACTAACCATACCTAAACAAAAACAAACAACAAATATTAAAATAGGAGTCCATTGGCTGGTCGTTAGCTAACCAATCCTAAATAGGAAGAATTACTTAATAGCAAAGGGCTATATTGTTAACTAACCTATTATGTAAATTTATGCAGCGTGGTTGGTTGCTACGAAACCTAGTCGACCTATCTTGTTAACTGACCTAAGCTAAACACCAAATATTAAGCTAGAAGCATAACTAACCCTATCCCAACAAAAAACAAACAACAAATATTAACCTACAAAACCGTTGGCTGGTCGTTAGCTAACCAAGCCTAAATATTAAACATTAGTAAATAGCGAAGGACTATGTTGTTAACTAACCTAGGATGTAAAGTTATGCAACGTAGTAGGTTTCTACGAAGCCTAGTCGGCCTTTAATGTTAACTACCCTCAGCTAAAACACCACATATTAATCTAGAAACCTGGACCTATAAGTAAACCGAAACAAAATATAATAATCTAAAAAACAGTTGCAGGTGTTTACTATACTAACCTAAACAGCTACCATTACTTTAGCGAGAAGCTATGTTTTTAACTACACAAACACACACAGAAAATAATAACTTAACAGTTCTTTCGCAGGTTGTAACTAAACTAGTCTAAATCGGGAACATTACTTAATAACGAAGGACTAAGTCGTTAACTTACCTAAGACGTAATTTAAAGCAACGTGGTTGGTTGCTACCCAACCTAGTCGATCTATGTTGTTAACTAACCTATCCTAACACAGAAGATCAGTCGTAGATTGTTAACTAACCTAGTCTAAATAGCGAACATTACTTAAAAACAAAGGCCTTTGTTGTTAACTTACCTTACCAAAACAACAAACAATAACCAAGAAGGCTTGACCTATAGGTTCTATCTAGTCTACCTTGTAGGTTAAACATTTACATAGAAGCCCTGTATAGTCATAAAAGTCTATAAGAAAATCATATAAACCTTATATACACTTATAGGACCCGAACAGGATGCCCGAACAGAACCGTGTGGGCTTCTTGAGCGAACCAAAATTGTGTAGTGTACGTTAAAAGTATATAACCAAACTTAACCGAAACCTCACGGGACCGAACTTAACCGAACCGAATGGGCTCAGTCCTATAGGCATAACCCATGTTAGTAAAAAAAGTCGGTTTAGCCGTATAGTGTACAAGAAAACTCATATTAACTCCTAGGGTGTTC
>JAGFPH010002207.1:0-12851 GCA_018207615.1 Philaenus spumarius
CCTACTAAAATTACGGGGTACAAAATGAAAATGTAAATTTAGACATTATCTATTAGATATGTTTTAGACATGTATAATCTTGAATAGATTTGGAATCGTTTATTACGTTATATTTTGGGGATTCCTTAGTAAGTTTAAGTAACCTACAAGGTTAGACAACTGCAAATTAAAGGTCGTGCAATTGTAACTAAATAGACATATACAATTTTCTTTTTAACTTCATTTTTTAAATAAATTAGATACAAACTCATGACGATGATTACCCAACAAGATTATACACACATTATGTGATTCTCTGTTTAAAATGAGTTGCCAGTCATTTATACATACTAAAACAATAAATTTAATTGAAAATTTTAATCTTAATTTAAATTACAATAGTTATAACTGCAAATGTAGTTCCGGACCAGGATTTTGGAAAAAGAGGTTAGGACGTAGTGGGTAAACCGGGAGTCCCACTCGGGAGACTAGCTCCTGATGGTGCGTCCCACAAACAAGTTATAATTGTAGATAAATCATAAAAGAAATTGGGGTCGTAACTAACATCAACTACCTTTTCGTCATACAGCTTCAAAAACAACTGTTTCCAATACACGCATTGAGTTGTTACAGTAGCTCTGTTTGGTCCTAGAACCAAAAAAAACGTCATCTGGAGTCGAGAACATCAGCTGCTACTTTTCGTGTCTATAAATATTAATCTAACGAACTATTTAAAGATAGTAAACAATCGATAAAAACAACTAATACATTCGATTGTAAATAACTGATAAATCAGCTGTCACAATCGATTTTAGTTCATTCTTAAACTAAAAGTTTTTTATTTTGAGTTAGGAAAATGTTGGAAAATACAAGTGACATGGAATGTCACAATAAGATACATAAAGCGCAACAAATACAAAAAGACTTATTACCAACTAAATCTCGAAAACTGTACGAGGAAGAATATAAGAAACTAGGGGAGACCCCTGCGTGCTCCGCAAGCCAACCCCCAACGGAACTTTCTAAAAACTTATGTTATGTTTTATTTATAATACAGGTGTAGGATTAATAATAACCTCAAAACTAAGATGGTAAATAATGTTAAATGTTGAAATCAAATTATTTCTTATATTCTTTATCAGCAGTTATAATAATGGTTAAAAATGTCTACACTTTAAACCTTTAACCTAAAAGCTAGAAATACAAAAATTATTGCTTCAAACTTTGGAAATAAACTGTTAATGGAAATATTGGAGCAAACAGCTGCTATATTATCTGTTATTTTATTCAATTGGTTGATATGGTAATAAATGCAAATACTTGACTGTGTTAGTTTATCCATTCTATGCCTAACCTAAGAAATTTGTCCGACTAAATTTACAAATATTGAAATAAAAATGGTTTTTATCGAAATGAGTTATAGCCTGTGTTACTCGGGGATAGTGTAGCTTTTTATTAGTAAAACTATTTTTTCATTCGGTTCAGTAGTGCCAGAGATTACCCCCCTACATACAAAAAAAAAACTTTACCTCTTTATAATATTAGTATAGATTTAGTGACTGATGCTACAAATAAAGCGTGAATACTACACAAACAACAGTAACATAAAATAGAACTCAACTAAACTAGATTATCCAGGATTAACTAACTGTATCATTAAACATTAAACCTATTTGAATAACTTTTTTAACAGAATAACACAAATGAAAATAACTGCCAACATAATTTTAGGCTTTTCAAAACTAACTCTTAGAATTGACATTTGCGATAACCAATATTCTATTTGAAACTAATGTTTATTGTGCAATTTTGATTGTGGAAATCTATTCTATACCCATTTCAGTGTTTATACAGGGTGAGTCACTACCGAATACATTAATTTTAACAGTTGATTCTAATTATCAAAAGGAACAAAAAAAATGTATATAAGCCCTTGTCTGACCTTAACCGTTTTTAGCTGTCATGGCGTATTTTGTGATTTTTACAAATTACACGAGTTGATACTATTAGTTTCACGATAAAAATCACACTGATTGTAGTTATGACGTGGAATTTAATACCATTTGAAAGAGCATTAAATTTTCTATAAATTAAACAGTACCCAAATAAAAACTCCTTACACAACATTCTTTAAACAACTTTAAAGTTAATAAACGGTATCAGTTAACTGACACAAACTTTCTCCCAACTTACAGTAATAAAAATAATATTGTTTTTAATCATTTTATTTTTTACTACTTTTTAGAACAAAACAAAAAAATAATATTCTACCTACGTCAATCGTATAAAAAAATTATTGTCCCAGGCGGGATTCGATCGGGATTCTACCGTGGTGCTACCCTGTGCGGCCGCTGCCGCGATGCTAGATTGACAACACAAACTTGTTTATTTTTAAACTTTTCCCCATAATTATAAAACGCCAAAGTTTTGATAAAAGCGGGTGGTGTCATTTTGTTTGGCATCTTAAGCACTATAAATACTGAAAATTTGATCACAATCGTTAGAGCCGTTTTTGAGAAATTTGCATTTTTGTCGTTTTTTATGGGTTTTTAGGGGTAAATTACCCTTAAAAAAAAAATTTCGGACCAATAGTGTCCTCTCTGGTCGTGTATAAATACAGACAGACACCACTCTAAAAACACTTTTTTGGGTTCAGGAAGCACCAAAACAAAAAATTCCACTAAAAATATTTTTGGGTTCGGAGCACCAACACAGATAATTGCACTAAACAATTTTTTGGGGTTCTGGGAGCACCAAAACAGATAATTCAACTGAAAATTCAAATTCGAACATTTTTACGAAAACAATACTTTCTCCATATACTACGTATAGGGTGGAGAAAGTAAAAATTATTGTTACAGACTTTTTCCTTTAAATTTTAAGGATCAATTAAATCAGTTAAATTTTTCGTATTCTTATGTTCAATTACATAAAAAACTTCCTTGTTTATTTATCTTTAAAATGATGTAGAAATATTAAGGGGTCATACATAGAAAAATGATGAAATTTCATAAACATGCTGTTTAGGTACAGCATTAGGATTTATCGTATTGGTTCTAAACATCTAACCAATTACTATGTCTGTAATTTCTTTACCAGCTGAATCTGTTGACTAAATCAGCTGATTGGAAATTAAAAACGTTATAATCAGGTGTTTTTGAGGTTGGCAGCACTGCTGCAGTATTGGTTATACATGGTTGACGACGGCTCTCAGTTGAAAGTGTATTTTATGAGTTTATATAAAGTGTTTAAACCTCACGGTCGGTTTGAATATTGTAATTAGTCTTGGAGAACAGAAATATTGTATTTGTTTGCCTTGAAAGTGTACAGTTTAATTTGTGTGTGTGTAAATAGTGTGCGTATACACGATGCGTCCACGAGGTTAGCTCTGCCTGTTTGAGACTGTATAGTTGATCTCATGCAATACGCGTTTTATTACTGCCCAGTTTATTTGTTTATTTATTTGTTTTATTTTGTGACTGTGGTTGCGTTCGAATTCATATGAGTGAACGGAAAATTAATCAGTTCTTTTCTCCGTTGGTCCCACGAAGTGTTAAACGACAAAGATCAAACAGTTCGCCTGAAACTGAAATATTTAACAGGGCTAGAAACTGCCAGAATTTAATTATGGAAGCTGAAAAAGTAGGTGACATGACTCACGGGCAATTAATGGAAGGTCTGAGTGCTTTATTAGACCAAAAACTTTCTTTGCTGACGACTAAGGCTGACTTGTCAATTCTAACAGCAGATGTAAAAAATTTGACCGACGAAAATCGGGTTTTGAAAGAAGAAATAAATTTACTAAAAAGCCAAGAAAAGTTTGTAATGAACAAATTAAACGATTTAGAAAGTAGGTCTAGAAGAAATAATTTAATATTCAGGGGTTTGAAGTGGGGTCAAGGGACAGATTTTAGGGTGCTAGTTAGAAGTTTTTGTGTTGAAGTTTTAAAATGTCACGATCGGGTATGGGTGAATAGGGCGCACCCGCTAGGTGCTACCGGGAAAGTTGTAATTGCTCATTTTCCAGACGACAGTGACATTGAATTTATTTTGTCTAATGTGAGTAAACTAAAGGGAACGGGCTATATAGTGCACAGAGATTTTTCTCAAGAAATAAGAATAAAACGGTCTATGTTGCTGGAGATTAGGCGAGAAATAGAACAGCGTTCCGGGAGACGGCGGATGCCGTTGGTTTTTGATCATTTAATTGTGGACGGTTGCCGGTTTACTTGGACTGACAACACGCTTATGTGGGGGAAGGATGATGGACTTGAAAAACTTAGAAGCCTTCTGGGACTTGATTTATCAGACTTCGTTTGCAAGTTAAAACAGACTGGACCAGGGAGGCTGCAGCGGGGAAGTGATGCGAAGGGCGCTTCGGATACGGTCTTGGGACAATGAAGAGGCAATGCCAATCCGCCAAGGGCAAAAGAAAGGGACACTGAGCATCGTTCGGAGAATGACTATTTGCAAGTATTGTGTTATAACATTTGTGGTTTAAAGTCTAAAATTAATGATGCAGATTTTTTCAATTTGTTAAATAAGTATGATTTAGTTATTTTATTAGAAACTTTTATTACTGAACAAGATAAGAATTTTGTTGTTTCAAGGTTTTTTAATTTTAAGATACATTTTGATTTTGCTGTTAGATCTGCTAATTTTGGTAGGGCTGTAGGTGGTGTTATTCTTTGTGTAAATCTGCAATCAACTCTTGCTGAAAGGATATGTTTTATGCAGAACCATAATTTAAATTTTATGCGGGTTAAGATGGGGTTGTGTAATGAATATCTGACACTTTTACCGGTCTATTTAAATTGCAATAATTGGGAAAATGAGTTTGAAACAGTAGTTAATTTTGTTTCAACAGATCCTAGCAACAATTTAATAATTTTGGGCGATTTCAACTGCCGAATTGCTTCCGAACAGGGTATTTCGGACACAGACTTAAATTTAAATATCAATGAAAATCGTAATTCAAAGGATACTGTCTTAAATGCAAAAGGTCGTAAAATTTTGGAGTTATTTGAAAATTTCGGGCTAGCCGTTCTTAACGGTAGGTCAAGAAGTGATAGTGAAGGTGAATTTACTTTTATAGGGGCAATGGGAACATCTGTTATTGATTTAGCTGCGGTTTCGATCAATTGTTTGCCGGCAGTTAGGGACTTTAAAGTGGTTAAACATTTAGGCTCGGATCATATGCCAATCGAAGTGTGTCTCAATGTTGGTGGACCTGATAGGGGTGGGGAGGTCGTTCTTCCGTTAATGCCGAGATTAAAGTGGACAGATGAGGATAGCGTGTACTATAAGGCAAGAATTACAGAAACTCTTGAATCTTTTCATAATATAACGGATAATAGCCAAGACAATGTAAATAATATAATCGAATGTATATTCAAAGCATCGAATTCGGGACGGACTTCAAGTAGCAAAGTGCATCTCAACAAAAAACAACCGTGGTTCGACTTTGAGTGTTTGGCTGCGAGGCGACGAGTTTTTAAGTTATTGAGTTTGTTTCGTAAATCAAACTCCTCCCAGGTTAAAATGGCGTATCTTGAGGCCAGCAAGTATTATAAAAAACTGTGTATTGGTAAACAGAAGATTCTTTACAATAATATTTTTAACGATTTGTGCCATTCTAGGGATAGTAAAACATATTGGGGAACGATTAACAGTTTTAGAAACAAACATACAAATGTGGTTGCAAATATTGGGGTGGACGAATGGGTTCGGCACTTTAAGGCTCTGTTAGAACCATGCCCGTCAGCTGTTAGAATATTCTATGCAGAACCTTTTATTGAAGATGTTTTTCTGGATGCTGACTTTTCCTTAGGTGACCTGAAAACGGTATTATCCCATTTGAAAGATGGTAAAGCTCCAGGTTTAGACAGGGTTCCATATGAATTCTGTAAATACGGCTCGGAGGTATTTTGCGCAAGTTTATTATGGATCATTAACATAATTTATAAAAAGGGTGTTAACCCAGACAGTTTCAAGAATTCAATTATTTTTCCACTCCACAAAAAAGGGGACATCAATTGTGTTAAAAATTATAGAGGTTTGTCTTTCATAGATTCCATAGCTAAAATATTTTGTAGTTTACTGCTTAATCGAATGAATGAAAGAAAAATCCTAAACGAATTTCATGCTGGGTTTAGAAAAGGATATTCTACCGTAGATAATATATTTAGCCTAACTAGTATGATTAGTTTGTGTTTAGGAAATAAAAAAGGTAAAATGTATTGTTTTTTTGTAGATTTTTCATCAGCGTTCGATACCATTGATAGGAAAGCATTGTTCTATAAATTGTCTTGTTTATGTTTTTCCACAAAGTTGTTAAAGGTGTTAAGAGATATGTACGATGGGACTAAAGCAGGGGTGTGGTGTAGAGACGGTGTCACTAGTTTGTTCGATACAAGCTCGGGTTTGAGACAAGTGTGTGTTTTGAGTCCGTTGTTATTTTCTTTGTTTCTCAACGATTTACCGGATTTTTTGGGCGGGGGCTACAATGTCGGGGGAACTTTGGTAAGGGTTTTATTATATGCAGATGACATTGTTCTCCTGTCGCCGTCGGCTGCAGGTCTGCAGGAGATGATACATAATTTACAATTGTTTTGCAATACTTGGAACTTATTGGTCAACTTAAATAAATCTAAAATTATGATTTTTAGAAAAGGTGGTAGGCTGAACGTGAGGGACAGGTTTTTTTACAATGGTGAACGGATTGAAATTGTTAACAATTACAGATATTTGGGGACGACTCCAACAGCTTCACTTTCTTGGGAACTGCATTTTAAGGAGAAGGCTCTTGCAGCAAAACAGGCTTTAAATACGGTATGGTACAAACTTTTCAGTTGTAATAAAGTTCCCTTGTCCGTCAAATTTTCATGTTTTGAAGCTACTGTAAGGGCATTAATGTGTTATGGCGCTCAGGTATGGGGATATAAGGAAAGCACTCAACTTGAGGGAGTTTTAAGGATGTTCATTAAAAGACTTTTTCAGCTACCAAACAATACTCCAAATTATATGTTACATTTAGAAACTGGCTATCACAAGGTTTATTTATTCACTTTAAGAAATCACGTAAATTATGTTGCTAAGGTACTGAGGTTGCCATCGTACAGGCTACCAAACATTCTCGCTAGGCAGGTGATAAATAAAAACGTTTATTGGTGTCGCGAGTGGAAATCCCTTGGACAAAAATTCGGGATTGATGTTTTTCTGAAAGGGGATACCGCCGACCGAGTGCTTGAACAGCTGACATTTATTGTTGAGGCAATTGGAGATAGCTGGTGGGATGATTGTTTGGTTAGGGCAAATAGTTCGCGGTATCACAGTCAATACAAGTCTCTCGACCTTGAACTTGGCAGTAAAAGCTACCTTATCGATAGTTTAAATATAAATATTGTTCGCTGGATTTTTAAAGCAAGAACAGATCAAATAGATCTAAACTTTAAACCCTGGGTTAGGAATAAAAAATTGTTATGTTCCTTGTGTAATACACAGGAGAATGAAACTGTTTACCATTTTGTTGCAAGGTGTCCAATTCTGTCAGGTTTTAGAAATAAACGTTTTTTTAAAAGTACTTTAAGTAGAAAAGAATTCATTGCATATTTGAACGGGCGAGATTGGCTTTGTCTTTATAAATTCCTAAGACAAGCGTGGCATTATAGATGGTTTTTAGTAAACGAGTTTAATTACGAATTTAATGAGTCTGATGCTTAAGTAAAGCTTCTACAATAACTGCAATACGTACTCCCAGTAGATTAGGTAAAAATGGGAATTATTTCTTTTTTAGACATATTATTTTGAATTTTATTATATTATTTCACACGCGTTGTGGGTTGATTCGAATATTTACTATCGTCATCTTTGTTTATTATATTTTATTTTATGGGTATTCAGTACAATTTACATTAAGTATGATTTTAGCCAGGGTTGTTGCAGATATAATTATTGTGTTTACGATTAGTTCAGATATTTTAATGAAGGGGTATTTTATTTGTAAGTTATTAACAATAATTAGGGTATTATGTTGCAGTTAATTTTATGGATGTCATTTTTATGTATTTATTTCTTCATGTCGCATTATTTTTTGTAAATTTGTAAGTTTTGAAGGCAAGTGTTTATTTTCTATGTGTGTTTTAATTTCTTGTTTATGTCAATTTTAGGTAATTTATTTGTTCTAGTTAATTTTGTTTTTAAGTCTGTTATATATATATATATAAATGTTAAACTAAGAATGCCAACCCAGCAGACGGTCTATGGACCAGTGCTGAACAAGTGTTTTTTCAAATGTGAAATGTTTTGATATTTATAATTTCTTAAATAAAGCACTATTATTATTATTATTATTATTAATCAGGTGTATTTTTATACGAAAAATAGATGCAACATTTTTTTACTGGATTTGTTTTTATTAAAATTAATAGAAACTGAACGAAATCTTTAGTTACAGTTCACACACAAAAATAACATGGTATCACGGCTGTCAACATATTTCATCATTTGAGAAGATTTTCAAAATGTCCACCGTTTACCCTGATACACATTCGAAGTCTTTTTCTGAATTCCCTCACAGTCGCCTTCATGTTCAGTTCATCACGTAGGTGTTCAGAAGCTGTCAAAGTTATTTAAAAAAAAACTTTGTATAAGGAGATATTATTTGAGTACTGTGTTTAATTCATAGGCGTAACCAGAAGGGGGTTTTGGGGGTTATAACATTGAACAAAATATTTCGGACTTTGTTTATATTAAAATACCTAACTTGTTTTAAACACCTATGCAAATGTCAAGCTACAATAAATTATCAATATATTGCTGACATTATCTTTGATCGAATTGGGCACTGACACTTTATTTTATATAGATACAGTGCAGTGTATCAAAGTATAGTGTTCTAAAGGCAGCACACAGCGTTTTCCGCCACAGATTATTTGCCGTCGCTGTCATATTAACAGTGGTGCGAAGGAGAGTATTAGAGCATACACATTCGTCGGAAAAATAAACGATCGGTTTATTTACCGCTGACGGTATCTGTGCAGCCGCTCGCTGCCACTACAATCGATGGATTTTCCATCGTCTCCGACGAAGCAGTGGCGGATGTGATCAAATGCACGCCAATTTTATTATTTTTTTCGTAGTATTTATTCAGCCGCGTGTGCAGTTCGTCAAATGACGAAACCGACTTTCTTAAATAATTGAAAAATGTTTCTTCTAGTTCCTCAAATCAAGAAACACAGTGTAGAATGCTCCAAAATCTTCTCTTCTTTTATTTATTGATTGGATAAACCCAAATACTGTAAGTACATTTTTTTGTTTCCTTTTCAATCGGCGAGGGAATAACAATAAAGCGAGAGTTGCTCTCTGTTCATATCAATAAAACATTAAAAGAAATAATATATTACATAACACACTTCGTGATTGATGAACTAGACACTTCAGTTTAATGAATCCCAATAAGAATTTTAGACGCCTGCACACTTTAAATTTTATGACAATCCGCAGCCGACAAAAAAAACGCCGTATGTGTTCCGGTCCTATAGGGTTAGAGGCAGCACACGGAAAGATTTGACGGGGGATGAGTCATGGTTGATATTCTAAATTTGGCCTAAATCACAATTATTATTAGAAGTCAAAAAGTATACATACCTATATCATTTTAAAATACTTTTGGGAAGCCTAAAACGTGTTATTTTGCATCTTAATTTTTACAAATTGTCCATGCCCCCCCCCCCCCCCCCCGGTTGTTGTAACCCCCTCCATACGGTCGTCCTGGTTACGCCTATGGTTTAATTTATAGGAAATTTAATGCTCTTTCAATTGGTATTACTTTCACTGTCATAACTACATTAGTGTGGTTTTATTAGTGTGGTTTTTATCGTCAAACTAATAGTACCAGGTCATGTAATTTGAAAAAATGATAAAATCCGCTATGACAGCTAAACGGTTAAGGTCAGATAAGGGCTTATATACATTTTTTTGTTCCTTTTGATAAGTAGAATCAACTGTTAAAATTAATGTAGTCAGTAGTGACTCACCCTGTATATTTTATTATGTGTTGTATTTTGAATAGTGCTTTATTAAGCTTAAAAGTAGACCTTATAGTCAAAAAGTTAGAAATTACGACCTAGCAATCGATAGTTAGAAGTATTCAATGTGTAATAACCATATGAGCTCAGAAAAAGGGATTTGTGGCTCACAAAACAGACAGACACGTCAATTTTCTTTATTTATACAATATGTATAAATGTGTGTATGATATGATAAAATGAAAATAAAATTACAAAATTTGGAAACTCAACCTTTAAGACTCGCGCGCACATAAATTTACTTTGGAGCTTCGCCACGCAATTAAACACGCTTAGCGACTATTCCGAGGGATTATTCACCAAAAGCGTGCTTCCAATGCCAAGTGATTATTTTAGACCGTGACATAGACAAAATATTTCCACATTACGACAGGCTCTTTTATTACTCTTGGGTGGCGTGGAACCAATGTGTCTAGGAAATATTGTCAAAAATTTCACCAGGCTATTCTGTAGGTGAAAATAAGAAAACAAAATTCAATAAACATAGTTCCAGAAATACTTGGTTTACTATTTAACCTCCATTTTGTGTTTACCAAACACTTAATATCTTTGGAAAGAGAAAAGTTACTGAGCTCAAATTTGGTGCACATATTTGTTACGTGACCTTTTACCCGTGTGCAAACACAGAGAACGTTCTTTTATATACTTAATAAACGGTACCAGGAACTGGCGCATACTTTCTCACAAACATATTTAATTTATTAAACAGATTCACTGTGACTTCATTATTGTGGGTGGGGTAGGAGAGGTGATTCATTAAAGTAGGAGATTAACTAATAAATATTGTTATTATTATCTAGAGAGAAAACTATTCGATCGATTTCGAACAAATTTGCACCAATCACGTCAATTAGGCCTGTATAGATGCACGAAAAAAGGTTTTGAAAAATCTGAAAAACCCCCTTTATGGCAAAAAACCCCAAAAATCAGTTATTATTATTATTATTACTAGCTAAACGAGAATTTTTAGAAAGATGCGGGTTTTTTCATTTGGTAGGGTACATTAGAGGCTACAAATAAGCCAAATTTAATCAAAATCGTTAGAGCCGTTTTTTATAAAAAAATAATAACAGATTTTTTGGGTTTTTTTTTGTCAAAATGAGGGTTGTTTTTCAAAAAATTTCAAACCGTTTTTCGTGCATCTATACTGGCCTTGACATGTCTGGTGCAAATTTGTTTGAAATCGATCGAATAGTTTTCGCTCTAGTTTTGTATACATACAGACATTTTGTAAAAACTACTTTTTTGGACTCAAGGGGTCCCAAAACGGATATTTCCACAAAAATTTCAACATCGTTTTTTTTTGCGTTCACTATACTTTCTCTATACTATAGTGTAGTGAGAAAGTAAAAATAGCGGCCACTTAAAATTTGTAATGTATAATGTCTCTAAAACCGCTAACTTTACAATCAAATTTTAGCAATAAATTTATAAACAAACTAAATGACCTGTAAGTACGGCCCCTGTTTAGCACACATGCAACGAAGCGGCTCCTCATAGATTTCCTTACACTACAGAAAATTCCAGGCATTTGCCGCTCTCAATGCCATTCTCAACGAGTTGTCTGAGATCTTGAATCGAAGCTACTGGAGACGAATACAGTATGCTCTTGAGGTGTGCCCAAAGAAAGAAATCAAGAGGATTGTCAGGTTTACCTTGCAGGCCACGGCTTTGGGCATCCAGGGCCAATCCAATTTTCTAGATAGATTTTCTAACATGGGTTCTAACATCCGCAATAAAATGGCTTGGAGCCACATCCATCATGTACCATGAATCCAAATCGTCACTTAAGATGCAAAACCTTGTAACCCTCAAATACCTTTATTGCGAGGAACAAGCAAAAACTACTACAAGTTAACATAAGGAACATTTTCTCAGAATCCGTTTGATCAATCACTTTCAGATTTATTTCTTTTTTTAGTAATATTGACTCTTGGTACGTACACTGAGTTTTTTTTTTTTTTTTAGTAGCCTACCTATGTCTAAAAGAACTGTAGTAAAAATTTGTTTACGAAGTAGTGTTTTTAAAGTATGTAAATATTATTATTTTTTAATAAAAACAACTCAGCATATGTGTTAATATAGTTAAATGACTGTGTAAAAATTTCAATAAATAAAAGTTTTCCTGTTTTTTTTTTTAGTAAATATCTATATACATACATAAATACCTTAGAAAATTATGCAAAACAGCCCCAGCCGGAGACCATACATCTAATCATATCCCGTCAGCTTGGAAGCGAGCCAAACACCGTTTGTTTTACTTCCGCCCTCCTACCCTCAAACCACAGATATGATTAGATATCTGGTCTCCCTAGCCTAGATTCGAACGCAGCATCTTCTGATCAGGAAGACGCAACGTTATCCACTAGGCTAAGGCTTCATTAAATTCATTTTAGTAAATATATATATACATACATAAATACCTTAGTAAAATTATGCAAAACAATTGCGAAAAATTGCGGCTTAGGGTTACGGATTGTTTCGCTTCGCTCGCAGCGTACAAACTCGGCGTCGGTCTCGGTTCAGAAGACGCCCCGGTAAAATCGACTACGTGGATTTGAACCGGGTACTTTTACGGTATTTTACGTTTTGATCGATTTCGAGAGAACCAAGCGAGCTATGAGGTCGTGTAAAATGACAAAACGTGCAGACTATTATCCTATATTTATTTTTTTAAAGAAACCCCTAAAAACATTTCACTCTCTTATAAAAAACATCGCAAAAAATAGTTACTTTTTGTGGAAAAACGTACTTCTAGTTGTTCGATTTTATTGGCTAACGAAC
>JAGFPH010002207.1:22851-43638 GCA_018207615.1 Philaenus spumarius
ATTATTTACCATCTTAGTTTTGATGTTATTATTAATCCTAAACCTTTCTTATAAATAAAACATAACATATGTTTTTAGAAGGTTTAATTGAGGGTTGGCGTGCGGAGCACGAAGGGGTCTCCCCTAGTCAATTATAAAGCCAAATACTCGTAATATTTTCGTAATCAGCTGTTTTTATAATTTCAATAAATTATGTATTACATAATATAAAATATATAAATAAATAAAAACTAACTATTAATTCCGTTGTTTCGATTTTCAGCACTTTTTCAAGAGAAAATTACAATTTTCTAATTTTGTGCAAATATTCTCAAAAAGACCTGTCACGGAACAATCATTAAAATTGGCAATGACATACTTTTGAGGAAAATAAGTAAAACAATCATACTCCGTGTACAGTTGCATTACTTTGTTTTGTTTAGTGTTACTTATTCGTTAAGTTGTCTTGCTATCATACGGAAGTTATTGCGTATCTAAAAGAAAGAAAAACATTAGTTTTAACAATAAGAAATACACTGTATTTCACGCGATAACATGTTGACACTTCATTACATATTTTATGATCTTGTAAAAATTGTATTTATTGAATCAATTACAGCTTTGCATTTTCGCCGCAGTGGCACTGGCAACCTACGTCTCCGGCGCACCGGAAGGCCATGGACACCATTTCGACTACTACGTAAGTCTGTTTATTTGATGTACGTATATAGTTTTTTTTATGTGAGCAACTCTAAAATTTTCAAACAGAGAAGTTAATATGTAAAATTTGAAACGTAATTGTAAACATTTATGTTCTTAAATAGATTTGGAGTCTTTTAGTATGTTTTATTAAGTTTTATGGATCTTTAAGGGTCTGCTGTGATGCCTAGTCTGGCCTAGACAGAACTAGTTGTTCCTAAAATTACCGGTAACATATAGACTGAACAGTTATTATTTATAGTTCAAAGTATGCTTTCAAGTTTTTCAAAAACAAAAACAGCCTCGCAAATGGTACAAATTGTGCTACATTTTAATGGAAACAACGCGGTACTCCGATTTACTTTAAAAAATTCCAGTATGGAGTTTCGAAAATTACAGAATTAGTTTCTTACAACTTGTTTCAGTACGGCAGCTTATAAACTCACATTTAAACTAAATATATTGTTAATGTGATTTTCAAAAATCTGAATTGTAACTATAAACACTTCTATCTTAAGGGTCTGCTGTAGAGGCGGCCATATTGGATTTGTATTCCGTAAGATCAATGTTAAATTTGCTTTCTTTTTTGCTGGAACTTAACCTATAAGGTTAAAATCCTCATATTCAAAGCAATGAAATATCAACGAAATGAAGAGCCACACAAATTATCTTTTAATACATGTAAAGCAAATGCAATGTTTGAAAATAATTTGACCAACCAGTAACACATTGTATGTAAATAACGTGCTTTTTCATTCCAGGCGGAACCCCACTACGCTTTCGAGTACGACGTGCACGATCCTCACACGCACGACGTAAAGAGCCAACACGAGACACGTAAAGGTGATGACGTCAAGGGTTTCTACAAGCTGGTGGAGCCTGACGGTACAGTGAGGGAGGTCCACTACACTGCTGACCATAAGAACGGATTCAACGCTGTCGTCAAGAAGACCGGACACAGCAAACATCCGGAACACCATCACCATTAGTGTCTTAGTATTAATTTAAAGAATGTTTTTTTTAATAAAAATTTTAAAAGAAGTTTTCGTACTTTATAGTTACCTTGGTTGAAAAATTGTTAATATCAATATTACGTTAATAGTATGAATAATACTTGTGGATATTATGCATAAACTAGAAGTTACCCATGCGTGCTTCGCAAGCATACAACGATTTCGTAGGACAATTTTAAGCGATATAATTTATGATTTACTTATAATACAAAGTATTTCGGAAGTCCATCACAGAAAAATTACGAAAATTTCATATAAACATAGTTCTAAAAACGATTCGTAAAGGGTTACTGCTCCTGGTATTTGTGACTTGGTTTCCGCTTCAAAGGACGAATTAGCCCTCCTAAAATGACTGAGTACAAAATGAATATGTAAATTTAGTTTGGTTTCAGACACTTATGATCTTAAATAGATTTGGAATCGTTTATTACGTTATATTTTGGGGATTCTTTAGTAATCTTTAAGTAACCTACAAGGTGAGAAAACTGTAAATTAAAGGTACAGTACTACAATTAATTGTACCTATACTTTGCGCAAAGATTCGTGGCGGCTGAGATCTTAGGACGGTCGGGGAGGTGTCCTTACCCCTAATTAGCCCTCGCTCGGCAGCTCCGGGGTTTGGTCATGAGTCTGGGTACTGGGCTCAAGGCACAGTCGATACAATTTTTTTAATTTCGCCATAAAGTGTAAAAATGACATTAAGTCCAAACACGATATAATTGCGATGCTATTAAGTATATTAAAAATATATCTTGTACTGTAATCTGTCTTTTATACAAAGCGATGTATAAATACTGTATAGATATGCAGTTTCGTTTTTAACTTCAATTTTTAAATAAATTAGATACGAAACCCATAATCCTGATTACCCAACAAGATTATACACACATTATATGACTCTCTGTTTAAAATGCCTTTTCTGTCATTTATACATATTAAAAAAATTTATTGAATTGAAAATTTTCGTTTTCTAATCAAACTTCGTATAGCTAAAAACGTAAAAACCCAGGAATACTAATACTAATTTTAGCCTAACTAATACTTTTTCATAACAAGCCCAAGGGATTAATCAAAGACAGGAAGTGTATAATAACAAGTGGGAAAGCAACCATCGATAATCGGATTCGAACAATAACATCTCAAACATCGCCTCCTGAAAAATTAAATAACCACAAGATTTAAATTTTCAAACGGACAGCCCTTGCAATCAATTTGCATATGATTGCGTTTAAATAACATTCAATAGATTTGATCACGCAGCTGTACCGGTGACGTAAATTTCCTTTTAAATCCTCCTTGGGGGGCCGGTAGGGCGCAAATTTATTTCTTCAATCTTATGCTAAAAAGAGCATTGATTTATACTTTCTAGCATGACTTTTGGCGTTTTAAGTGAATGTATATAGGAAAATTGAGCTATTGCAGTGACCCTTATGGTAAGAACTAAGGTCGGGAGTAGAAAATGAGCACCGATCATGACCGACAGAACACGTTTTGGGGTGTCATTAAAAATAATATATATATGTATCTAGGTGTTCGCACTCTATCGGCCGCATTTTAAGTCAGATTTGGTCCAAATTTACGTCGCTCGGACGAGCCAAAAAAATTCCACAACCAAAAGTACGTTTTTTGACCGGAAGTAAATATTTTTTGAAATTTTTCCTACGAGAATAAAACTTTTTTAGAAATGTATCTAAAAACATTTATGTAGGATATTATTCTGCACATTTTGTTTTTTTTTTTTTTACACGACCTTATAGCTCGCTTGGTTCCTCCAAAATCGATGAAAACGTAAAATACCATAAAAGTACCCGGTTCAAATCCTCGTGGTGGGGGCATCTTCTAATCCGAAGCCAACGGCCAAGCGAGAAATAATATGCGAGCGAAGCGAATCTCATAACCCGAGGCAGCAAGGTCTAGGTGCAAACTAGCAAAACAAGTGGAATGAAGGAGCGCGTGAGTTCAAGCTGAAGGCTTAGGCGCAAATAAATTCTACTTATATATTTCGTACACAGAGGCAGCTATTCAGTAACACCATACACCTTCTGAACATACTTTCTCACAAACATATTTAAATTATTAAACAGATTCACTGAGACTTGTAGGGTGGGGTAGGAGAGGTGATTTTTTATTAAAGTTGGAGATTAACTAATAAATATTATTATTATTATCTAGAGAGAAAACTATTCCATCGATTTCGAACAAATTTGCACCAAACACGTCAATTAGGTCTTTATAGATGCACGAAATATTGTTTTGAAACATTTTGAAAAACAACCCCCTTTATGGCCATACAACCGCCAAAAATCAGTTATTATTATTATTATTAGCTAAACGAGAATTTTTAGAAAGATGCTGTTTTTTGCATATGGTAGGGCACATTAAAGGCTACAAATAAGCAAAATTTTATCAAAATCGTTAGAGCCGTTTTTTTATAAAAAAATAATAACTGATTTTTTGGAGGTTTTTTGGCCAAAAAGGGGGTTGTTTTTCAAAAATTTTCAAAACCATTTTTCGTGTATCTCAACAGGCCTACTTGAAATGTCTGGTGCAAATTTGTTTGAAATCGATCGAATAGTTTTCGCCATTTTGCCAAAAAACCCCCAAAAATAAGTTATTATTATTATTTTTAGCTTAACGAGAATTTTTAGACAGATGCGGTTTTTTGCATATGGTAGGGTACATTAAAGGCTACAAATAAGCCAAATTTTATCAAAATCGTTAGAGCTTTTTTTTATAAAAAAATAATAACTGATTTTTGGGGGTTTTTGCAAAAAAAGGGGGTTGTTTTTCAAAAATGTTCAAAACCGTTTTTCGTGCATCTATATAATCCTACTTGACATGTCTGGTGCAAATTTGTTTGAAATCGATCGGATAGTTTTCGCCATTTCGCCAAGAAACCCCCAAAAATCAATTATTATTATTATTATTAGCTAAACGAGAATTTTTAGAAAGATGCGGTTTTTTGCCTATGGTAGGGCACATTAAAGGCTACAAATAGGCAAAATTTTATCAAAATCGTTACAGCCGTTTTTTTATAAAAAAATAATAACTGATTTTTTTTATGTTTTTTGGCCAAAAAGGGGGTTGTTTTTCAAAAATTTTCAAAACCCTTTTTCGTGCATCTATACAGGCCTAATTGACATGTCTGGTGAAAATTTGGTTGAAATCGATCGAATATTTTTCTCTCTAGCTTTGTATACATACAGACATACAGACATACAGACATACAGACATACATACAGACATACATTCAGACATACAGACAGACATTTTGTAAAAACCACTTTTTTGGACTCAGGGGGTCCCAAAACGGATATTTCCACAAAAATCTCAACATCGATGTTTTTTGCGATCACTATACTTTCTCTATACTATAGTATAGTGAGAAAGTAAAACATAGATTCACTATCTCGTTCCCACGCAAAATTTATTCGAAATTAGTCAATATATATTTTCAATAAAGTCAGTCTCAGTTTCAGATAAGCAGCCATTGTCCTAAACAGACGCTGTCTTTAAGACCGTAGCCAGGAAAACTTTTCGGGGGGATGGGGGGGGATGGGTCAGGTCAGGTCCAGGGATTTGAATTTAAACCCTTTTAACACGTTCACTGCTAAGGACGCACATGTGAGCTTGACACTGAACACTATGAGAAGCGGTCGACGCACAGCGCATTGCACGTATTGGGAATATTTTCAATACACAATTCATTGCCTGCTTCGCACGCCAACCCACCCTTATAGGGAGTATTTTCAATACACAGTGCATTGCGTGCTTCACACACCAACCCACGTAATGGGAGTATTTTCAATACACAATGCATTGCGTGCTTCGCACGCCAACTCCCATATTAGGAGTATATTCAATACAAAGAGCATTGCGTGTTTTGTTAGAGTAAAGTATTTTTGTTGAACCCTTCATAGTTTTCTTATTTAATAGATCAGATCAAGCACACAATAGAGTAAGGCTAACCTACTGCATCCATGTGTATTGTAATCAAGTAAATCTAAAAAATATCAGTATGCATGCAATGCACATAGATGTAAAATATGTTGCTGGATCCGCTATTGTGTTGTCTATTTTAGAATTTAACTTGCACTTTTTAAACCTAGTATTAATTTTGACTGCTAAATTTCGGGATTTCGGGTGATTTTGACCCGCCCCCCCTTCCCCGCTACGGCCTTGGCTGTCTTCCGCCTAGACTACGGTCTTGTTAATTTGCTAGAAAACATAGTTAAAGAACGTCCTAAGTAAAATAAATTATTTGACGAAAAGTACAGGAGTACTATGTACTTGCAATAAGTAGAGTTGCTGAACAAAGCTATTGTTAAAGGTATATTTCACGGAGTTTAGCTGTGCGAATTCCACGAAATAAAGAGAAAAGTGAAAGGCCAATGCTAGGTTATTATAGCATGTAAGCGCGTAATATAAAGGGTTTCTATGTACTATACCTGCACAAATAGGTCTGCACATTTCAATTGCAAATTTCCCTAAAATCTATCAAACATTGCATGGCACTGGTGGTTTAGGCTACGGATATTGCTACCAATTATAAGTGTAAATTTCCATTTTATATATCACTAGGGGAAACCCCTGCGTGCTCCGCACGCCAACCCCGCTGGAACCTTCTATACACATAATCATGTTATGTTTTCTTTATAATAAAGGTGTTGGATAATAATAGGCTAACTCCAAAGCTAAGATGGTAAATAATGTCAAATGTTCAAATAAAATTATTTCGTACATTTTATAACAGCTGTTATAATAAGGGTTAAAAGAACCAGCAAGTCTCAGGTCTACACTTTATTAAAAACCTAACCTAAAAGTTAGAAATACAAATAATTTCAAAGTTTGAAATCAGATGTTAATGGAAATATTGGAGCAAACAGCTGTTTTAGCCTATCTGTTATTTTATTCAATTGGTTGCTATGGTAATAAATTTAAATAATATCATGTTCATCATTCTAGGCCGAACCTAAGATTTTTCCCCACTAAATTTACAAATATTGAAATAAAACGAATTTATCAAAATGAATGTATAGCCTATCTTACCCAGGGATAGTGCAGCTTTTTATTAGTAAAACTATTTTTTCAATCGGTTCAGTAGTTCCAGCGACTACCCCCTACATACAAACAAACAAATTTTACATCTTTGTAATTATTAGTATAGAACGATCTGTATACGTCAATTGGAGGATTTAATTAAATATTGTAGTAAAATGTTGCAGAATAATGACAGCCGAAGAACTGATAACTAGTAATTTCTTGCAGCTTTAAAGCGAGTCATACACTGTTTGCTTTGCTTCCGCCCTCTTACCACATCCATTTTATCTGTGCTAAGACGAACTCTAAACGTCAATTGGAGGATTTCCTTAAATATTATAGAAAATGTTGCAGAATAAGCGACAGCCGAAGAACTGATAACTAGTAATTTCTTGCAGCTTTAAAGCGAGTCATACACTGTTTGCTTTACTTCCGCCCTCTTACCACATCCATTTTATCTGTGCTACGACGAACTCTATACGTCAATTGGAGAATTTCCTTAAATATTGTGGTAAAATGTTGCAGCATAATAGACAGCCGAAGAACTGATAACTAATAATTTCTTGCAGCTTTAAAGTGAGTCATCCACTGTTTGTTTCACTTCCACCCTCTTACCAGAAATGTCTGTTATTTTAGTTGTGGTCTTTAAGAGATATGTTTAAAACTTAAAAGTCGCTAGCACTTCACTGATGGGTCTACAAACTTCAATTGGTAATTTCTTTACATAGCTCTCAAATTCCATGTCACCATTGTTTTAGCCCAACATATTTATTTATATATAATCGATTATATTTAATCACGCGTTTCAAAATGGCGGCCATTTGAAAATTTCAATCTTGAATTACCCCAAAACCGTATATTTAAAAAAATCTCAAAATGATATAACCACTTTTTTTTCTTAAAATAGATTATTTTTAGGTAAAACTTCACTCCAAGTTTGAACTCAAGCGGTCAAACCGTTCACTAGATATGAATTACTTTGTAAAAGAAACAAAATAGCGGATATCTGGAAAACGAAGCGATTTTGTGGAAAATGTTATTCGTGATTTTCTCTTTAATTGGCCCCATAAAACGAAGTTGACGAAGTTTGGCGTTTAACTTAAGGAACACCTTGTATTTCTTCGGACACATTTCACAGTTTACGCAATAAACTATGGATTTGTCCTACTCTTGGATTTTATTTTTATTCTTACCTAACATTTTACGATAATTGTTCTCAGGAGACAAAGCTCCAATTAAATTTGCGTGTTTCGCTAACGCTTTTTCAATATAAATAATTCGACCATGCAGCTGGACCGCTGACGTGAGTTGAGCAAATTTCCAAAATTAAGTTTAAATGCCTATGTTTTAGGGTTTTAACCAACAATTTGGGAAATAGGTCTACTCACGAAGGCGTTGAACAGCTGTCTGTGTGTACGCAATATATTAGTAGAATTTGTTTGCGCCTAGTGGCCTCGCGAGTTTGCACTACTTGGCTTCGAACCGGGTACTTTTATGGTATTTTACATTTTGATCAATTTTGGGGGAACCAAGCTATAAGGTCGCGTAAAAAAACAAAATGTGCAGAATAACATCCTACATTTATATTTTTAGATAAAACTCTAAAAAATTTCATTCTCGTAGTAAAAATGTCAAAAAATAGTTTTTTCCAGTCAAAAAACATACTTCCGGTAGTTGGATTTTTTGGCTAACGAACTCGTCCGAGCGACGTAGACAACCAACATGTGTACCAAATTTGAACCAAATCGGACTTAAACTGCGGCCGCTAGAGTGCAAACACATATATACATATATATATGATTTTCAATGACACCCAAAACATGTTCTGGGGACCATGATGGGTGCTCATTTGCTACTCCCAACCTTGGGTCTTACCATAAGGGCCACTGCAATAGCTCATTTTTCCTATGGAAATTCGCTAATAATGGCGACTTTGTCGTTGAAACGTGTTCGAGTTGATAAACGTATCAGTTGTGAAATTCGGTGTTCAAGTTTTGTTCTATGAATTATTACTTGTTCGACTAAAAAGCTTATTGTAAGATAGCCGCATTAGCTATATAGGCTACCGTCGTGGACAGTGGCAACATTTATTTCACTTACTATTTTGTTTTATCTTTAACGGTTTAGACACGTAAGCCTTTATAGAAAGGTGAGTTTTCCGTAAAAGGTTTTTCAAAATCGGGTAAGTAGTTTGTGAATTAAATCGTAATAAAGAAACAAACGCACATAAATATCACAAGATACATTTCTAGTACTACGGTATTGTGTATTTAGAGTGGGCATCCCGACAGCGATGACATAAGCCACGTAACACCATCACGTATGCAGGCTCCGCAACAATGGACCGAGTTACGTGTACACTTCTGGACACAGTATATAAACCTATGTAACTTTTGGTAATATCAACATTCGCAAAACCAACAGTTCAACATGCAGACCTACCAGGTAACAATTACAGTGTAGCTAGAATTAGAAAACAGAAGATGAAAACAATAATTTTGATTCATTTTTTGGATCATCTTGATGTTTTCAAAATAGAGTGTATTACTGAGCAAAATTTGAATTGAAATAGCGTCTAAATTGTAACACTTTATCAATTAATTCTTCCCAATAGTTTCTGGGAAATCATACATTTTTTAATTCCTAATTGCATAAGTAATACGTTTATTACAATAATCATTATTTTTTAGGGGAAGGTAGGACCCCCAATGGTCCTACTTAACCTCGAATTACAAAATACATACAAATTCACACTACAAACAAAAAACTATAAAATATCTAAGGTGCAAAGTTGAGGTTGTCGCACGATATCAACAGTTGACAAAGTTTATCGAGTGTGACAAATTAAACTTTGCACCCGTTTTTCCTACAGCTACATTTTAAATTGGTGTTTTAGTTTTTTAAATTTCTGTTTTACAGAGGTTAGTTCCATAACAATCAAAATTTTCAAATCATAGACTACATCAGCTGTTTACATTGCGTACAGTGCGCAATATAAACAGCTGGAGTGCGAAAGTGATACTTTACCACACTCCAGCTGTTTAGCCGTGCGGTAAAGTAAAACAAAGAGGTATAATTACTTGACGCTGAACACAAGCAGTTTAGTTTGCGCACTGCTGTGAGTGTGCAAAAACGCACTTTACTAAACAGCTGTAGGAAATAATAATTGCTTCTAAAACAAAATGTACAAAAACTGAGAAAACTATAAATATACACATTTATCTCATCAGTAAAATAAAACTAAAAGTAAATCAGGCTACACTAAAGATAAACATTTAAAGGATATTCAAACGTATGGGGCCCCGTTCGTAACTTTTAGACAACGGGAAATTAGAAAGATGGAAATTTGGGAATGTCTTTGGATGATTAGTAACTACTTTTACAAACTTTCGATACCACCTCCTCCCCCTGGAGGGGTCATGTTGGGGGCCGCTCAAATTTCTTAAACGTAAACATAGGGATTGTGGCACATAATTTTTGTTTTCCTTAAATCACAAACATTTTGATTCCAAGCAAAGTAAACTACGACAACTCTATCCAAAATGGCGACCGAAAATGTTTTTTCCAAAAATATTTGACCCTTCCTGCAAATTTTTAACAATGTAAAGTAGAAGGATGAAACTTTGGCAATGTGTTTGAATGATTTATAACCACTTTAACAAACTTTCAAGACAACTTCCACTCCCCCCGTAGGGGTCCTGTGGAGGGCAGCTCAAAAGCTGGGGAGGGGTCGCGTTAAACGTTAGTAGAAATAGGTACTAATCATCCTAAGACATTTCCAAAATTTCATCTTTCTACTTTTCGTCGTCTAAAAGTTACGGACGGGTCCAAATACTTTGGAACACCCTATATATATAAACACACTCACATTCCGTATTATACCGTTTGTTCCAGATGTTTATCTTTGGTTTGGTGGCATTAGCGCAGGTCCTGAGCATTCTCGCAGAAGACGACCACGGCCACGGGCACCACTACGATTATTATGTAAGTAATATACAAAATCACGATGTTTTATTGCATTAAACCAGGTACCCGCAGCTTCGCTCGCCAGTTTGAATAAACGAGTGAAAGGAATATCGGGTAACTATTGATCATTACCATTAAAGCAAAAAAAAAAAAAAACTGAACCGCTGACGTGATTTGAGCAAATTTCCAAAATTAAGTTTATAGGCCTATGTTTTAGGGTTTCAACCAACAATTTGGGAAATAGGTCTACTACTCACGACGATGCTGAATAGCTGCAAAATGGTTCGCACGCCATTCGGCATTTTGGGAGTGTCTTCAATACACAAAGAATTGCGTGCTTCGCACGCCATTCTGCACATTGGGAGTATCTTCAATACACAATGCATTGCGTGCTTCGCACGCCATTTCGCATATTGGGAGTACCTTCAACACACAAAGCATTGCGTGCTACGCACGCAAACCCCACGGTAGAATCCACCACATGGCTTTGAACCGGGTACTTCTATGGTATTTTACGTTTCGATCGATTTTGGGGGAACCAAGCGAGCTATAAGGTCGCGTAAAACGACAAAATTTGCAGAATAACATCCTACATTTATATTTGTAGAAAAAACTCAAAAACAAATTCATTCTCGAAGGAAAAACCTCAAAAAATAGTTACTTATTGTCAACAGACGTGCTTCCGATAGTTGGATTTTTTCGGCTAACGAACTCGGCCGAGCGACGTAGACAGCCAACATGTGTACCAAATTTGAACCAAATCTGAGTTAAAATGCAGCCGCTAGAGTGCAAACACATATATATATGTATATGATTTTTAATGACACCCCAAAACGTGTTCTGGGGACCATGATCGGTGCTCATTTACTACTCCCGACCTTGGGTCTTACCATAAGAGCCACTGAAATAGCTTATTTTTCCTATGGAAATTCACTAAAAACAGATCCAGATCCTAGTTTTCTGGCCCCAAAAACGCCAAGTGGGTCTCGTCCAAATCAATCTGTTTCCCATATATTTATGGCTACACACATGGCCACCTACGAGAAGCACTTTTCCGCCAGTTTATTACTCCAACTGCCGAACGAACTTGAAAATTAAAAATCCTGTTTCAAAATGCATTTCACGTTTATGAATACATTTTACCTAAAATATGACTACAAAAAATATTTTACAAGGGATGCAAACTCATAAAACGAAACATTCCATACTCCTAGGGCTGCGAGCGGAATGAAGCTGGAGGCTGAGGTGCAAAAAAATCTACTAATATATTTCGTACACACGGGCAGCTATTCAGCACTTTCGCGAGTAAACCAATTTCCAAATAGTTGGTAGATGTAGTAAAACGTATAAACTTAATTTTGTAAAATCGCTCAACTCACGCCAGCGGTTCAGCTGCCATAGAATTATTTGTTTCTTATAGACTTTAGTTTGAAAATCAACTTTAACCAGTAATTCAGTTCATTTGGTGTAAAGTGTCTTTGTACTATTTTGTTGTACTGTATAAAAACAATAGATTAACATTGTAAGAGTTGAAAGATAACTGATAAATTAAAAATTGTAAAAACACCCGAACGGCTGAACTGATTTTCTTGAATCATAGCTAAGAATACTTTTGATCAAGTCGCCTTTCAAAAAAAAAAAAAACCTAAATCAAAATCGGTGCATCCGTTTGGGAGCTACGATGCCACAGACAGACACACAGATACACACGTTAAACTTATAACACCCATATGTTTTCATCGGGGGTTAAAACAAGTTATTGGATAATTATAAGAGACTGGGGGGGGGACCACTGCGTGCTCCGCACGCCAACATATTCATGTTATGTTTTCTTTATAATAAAGGTATCTTTAATAATAACCCAAAAGCTAAGATGGTAAATAATGTTGAATGTTCAAATAAAATTATTTCGTATATTTTAATAACAGCAATTATAATAAAGATTAAAAGAACCAGCAAAGCTCAGGTCTACACTTTAATAAAAAATTAACCTAAAAGTTAGAAATACAAATAATTGCTTCAAAGTTTGAAATCAGCTGTTAATGGAAATATTAGAGCAAACAGCTGTTGTATATGTTGTTTTATTCAATTGGTTGCTATGCTAATGAATGTAAATACATAAAAAAAATTGTTTTTATTTTATATATTTATTCATTCTTTAAATACATTTATAAGAGCATAAATAAACACAGGAAAATAATACAGGAATAACACTAATAATTAAAGATATCAACTTAACTAGACAAAATAAGAAAATATAAACTAATTACATCTTGGTAAACCGAAAGTGTTTAGGCTTGCATAGGAATATAAGTAAACAAAACCAGAAAAAATACTAATAATTTAAAATAAAACTTAACTTGGATACAATTAAAAAGAAAATTTAAAAATACTTCTCAGTAAAAAAACATAATTTACATTTCAAAGAATATGTGTTGGTTCATCAGTCTAGGCCTACGCCAAGAATTTTTTCCGACTAAATTTACAAATATCGATATAAAAACAATGAATTATAGCCTATGTTACTCAGGGATAGTGTAGCTTTTTATTAGTAAAACTATTTTTTCAATCGGTTCAGTAGTTCCAGAGATTACCCCCTACATACAAACAAAGTTTACCTGTTTATAATATTAGTATAGATTAATACATTGTTAAGCATGTAGTTTGTTGTGGGGAACTATTTTACCGTACTTCACCAAATATTGTGGTATTTCTGTTGGAAAATAAAGCACTTTGTAATTTTATTTCATAACGACGTCTAAAATAACGACTTTTTTAATAACGGATATTTAAAGTAACGGAAAATACTAACCATCAATATTTTAAGATAGAAAAAGTAAATAAATCATTTGGCAACAAGTATTTTAAAGCAAATTATAATTCCAGGCGGAACCCCACTACGCCTACGAGTACGAAGTGCACGATCCTCACACGCACGACATAAAGAGCCAACACGAGACACGTAAAGGTGATGACGTCAAGGGTTTCTACAAGCTGGTGGAGCCTGACGGCACAGTGAGGGAGGTCCACTACACTGCTGACCACAAGAACGGATTCAATGCTGTCGTCAAGAAGCACGGACACAGCAAACACCCTGGTTATGGCGGCCATCACTGATTACTTTGTATTTCACTTAAAATATGTAAATAAATTCTTGAGACGTTTTTACGAATGTTTTACCTTATAATTAACACAAATAAGTTTTGCCTGGATCCAAAGAGTCTGGAAGTAGAGATGGGAATCGCCGTTACATTTGTGGTACTGTAATAGGCTACAACGTTCCACGGCATTTTGGTAATAGTTCTCGGTAACCTATTCTATTTGTAACGTAGTTTTGGCAGAGTTACCATCTTGGGACGTGTTGCGGGTTAGTTAACAGCTGGCCGTTTTTTCAAAGAGTATAATTTTCATCAAGGTGTTATTTTTGCCAAGGAATTATTTTGTAATGTAGCATTGCAGATGTGAATACTTGATGCTAAAATAACTTTTGCAGCGTGATGCTATTCCACGTAAATAACATTTATGCAATATACCAGGTGTCTTAAAAGTTCCACTCCCCAATTTAACTTTTGTGTTTGTTAAAACAAACAAATATCCTTTGGGGAACGATACTAACTTAGCCCAAAGTATCTTTTGAAGCAATCGGAAATTTTGAGTGTCCCCTAAAAATGGGGGATTTTGGGGACAACTCAAAAATGTTTTAAATGGGAAGTATGGTCATGTGATACCCCATTTTAAAGGTCTATTTAAGACTAGGAAAATGACATAAAGAAAATAACAATCGGACCACCCAAAACAAAATGGCGGCCCTAAACGTGTTGAAATAAATCGACATAAAGTTGCTAATATCTCGAAAAGGAAGAGTTTTTAGAAAAAAATTCAAGAGACAAAAATGTTTATTTCAAAGTGTTTGACCTAAAAAATTGCGTAAAAATCGATTTCGTAAATTTTAAGCCGACTCCTACATCTTAGAAAATTTTGTAAAAAATAAAATTTACGAAATCGGTTTGAAAGCAGGTCAAGCACTTTGAAATAAACATTTTTTGTCTCTTGAAATTTTTTCTAAAAACTCTTCCTATTCGAGATATTAGCAACTTTATGTCGATTTATTTCAACACGTTTGGTCAGCCATTTTGTTTTGTGTGGTCTGATTTTTATTTTCTTTGTCGTTTTCCTAGTCTTAAATATACCTTTAAAATGAGGTATCACATGACCATACTTCCCATTTAAAAATTTGTAGTTTGCCCCCAAAATCCCCCATTTTTAGAGGACATTCAAAATTTCCGATTGCTTCAAAAGATACTTTGGGCTAAGTTAGTATCGTTCCCCAAAGGATATTTGTTTGTTTTAACAAACACAAAAGTTAAAGGGGGGAGTGGGACTTTTAAGACACCTGGTATATTCAAACAAAAATATTGATTGTTAAACCCACGAGTTGTTATTACCATACAGCCTTTATCCAAAAATTAAAACATAAAGAACCACGTAAATTTAGAAAGTTACATAAGTTGATTGAATATAAATACACCTTGTAATCCAATAGTGTACTAAAAAAATTGTGTTTAAAGTTAACAGTTTTACAATACAAACTATGTATTATTTCAACTTTTTAATATTGATTAATTTTAGTTTCAATTCAGTTTTAAAATAGGCTAATAATAGTTTTGAGTCTTTGTAATACAAGGAACAACGTATGTATAACACGGTATTAATACCTAAGGAACGTTCTAAAAGTCCACCTTTAACTACAATGCCTTACCTCTTGACGTTACACAAATATTAGGGTGTTCCATGGAACGTATTAACTTGGTTGGTGTTTGCAACGCATTAATAGTGTTATTTTTCCTATTACGATTTTTTTCTGGGTTTAACGTCCTGCTATTTTGCACTTAAGGCTAATGAAGACGGGACCTACAGTTTTACGTGGAATCCGAACCACAGCCAACGATGTCTGTTAAGAAACCACTTAGAAAATTATTCGGGGTCAATGGGAATTGAACCCGGAACTTTTCCATTGATGGTTGCCATGACGATTAATAAAGCTTTGACGCCTTAACAACCACGGCCGTCGTGGCCTTTTCCTATTACGATACCGCCTTCCAAAAAGGACTTGCCGGTACATGATCCACTTATACTATAATAGACACCACTGAGTATGGGCGGTATGCAGCTGTATTCGACGAGTTTTGTAGGCCAACCTTTTACACTGCACAAAGAGAAATTTGTTTCTATTAAGGTTCGACAGGAGCGAAATATTTCTGAGTTGACATCAGCTCTCCAAGCGGCAGAGGTTGTGCGAGTTTCATTCTTCCGTTAGCAAATATAGGGCAGCTTCATAAAGACGGAAACTAGAAGGTTACAGACATAACCGTGACTGTAAACGTACTAAAAATGCGTGACAATGTATGCCAGTAAGTGTTATTAAAAACACAAGTTTCTCCCACACATTCAAAATTAATGGATATATTATTCGTCTAGTATTTCTCCGCGAGCAACAAGTTTATGTGATAACCACCAGAGTGCAGGCTAAACACTTGAGTAGGAACACAATTTCGGCGCGCATATGCTTCCACAATAAAGCAGATTTTTTCGTCTATTGAAACTACTTTTATCTGAAAGATAATTTAATGTGGATAAATTTTACATTTTCATATTTGCATTATTGAACAAGGAAGAGAATGGTAAACTTTGATTTTGAGTTAAGTGAAAGAATAAATTTATTTAAACACAAATTTAGGAAACTAATTAATTTTCACATTCGGAATGTCCTAACCTTTAAAATGGCATACTCGGAATAATTTGCTAATTATTATTACTCCAGAAATATTTTACGTGTTTACGTTGCTCTTATGGAAGTTGAAATTCAAGATGGTAGCTCAATCTGCCGAGCCTTAAGGCTGACCTACGGAGCTACAATATGACTCATCGCGTATTTAGCAGGCATAGGCACCCATATGATATTTTCTAGGGGCAATAAGTTAAAGGTAATGACAGCAAATGCACATACAATATTGCTGTGTTTACTGTGTTGGTATAGTATGCCGGGTTGAACAAACCAATTATTACACATAACTTAACTATTATCCTTCATACGATTGTTTATACAGTTACACCACCCGATAGGGATTCAAAAGGGCTACAAAAAAGGTATCTTGACATTTTTCGTTAAAATTTACGATTTTTGGGTTATTTAGATTTGAAATTTTCAAAAAGCCGCCATTTTGAAACGCCAGATTCGATAGCATCGATTATTTTCCTTGAGATATATCAATGTTAGGTTAAGCTTCATGCCAAGTTTGAACTCAATCAGTCAAACCGTTCTCTAGATATGAATTATTTTGCACAAAAAACAAAATGGCGGATATCTGGGAAACGAAGAGTTTTCGGTCCTATGTTTATATGAACTTTTTTGTTATTTTCACCTGAAGAACAAGTCCTGAGAGTTTCTCCGTTTCTTCGTAGGACACCCTGTATATTTTTAAAATGTCTATTTTCATAATTTAAATTTAATAAAAAAATTACTTTAAAAAAATCTTAAGTAAGTCAAATATGGATTTTTGTGTCGTAGTTTGTATTATTTTATACTTCTTTCCAATCAATTTGGTATGTAAAACATGTATATTTGCTACACATCTTCTTCAGAACAAATTGGAAACTATACTTTGTAGGTTAGGTTTTTCGTTCAAAAGCTCATCCTCAGAATTAACTCCGCACCAAAGGACAATTATCGGAGCGAATAACAAAAGTACTTAATTTTAGGTGAGCATAGACAGTGTTTGAGGCAATTATGTTAGAAATAAAACTCCTTAAACACCTATCAGACCGGAATTTGCTGAAAATATGGTTGCACGGACGAACCCAGAACCCAAACGAGTCCTTTAACAACATTATCTGGACCAGAAACACCTTTATAATATTAGTATAGATGAGTCATATGTGCCATTTTTTTAGTTCGCTAGCTTCATACCAAGTTTAAGAATTATTATTTATAACTCGCAAATAGGTTTTCTTTTTTGTATATCACTTAAAAAAATAATACATAACAAATTTCAGCTTTCTAGATTGTATGAAGTTAGTGGAATTGATATGTATTGTATAGAGTTACCCCAGCTTAATAACCCCTTGGACGGTAGAATTGAAGAAACAGTTTCTTCAATGACGGTAGTGACCGAAATTCCACGGGTTTACTTTTTATATGTAACACGAATGTAATAAACGTGCCAAATTTCTACTCTCTAGCTTCAAGAGAAGTAAAATAATGAAAGCATTGTTTTAGGGGTTTCTACACGCTTCTACACCAGAAAAGAATAATCAACCTGTCCCGTTACAAAAGGGCGGCCATTTAAAAAATGTTAATGAAAATAACTCAAAAACAGTATTTTTTTTATAAAACCGTCAAGAGCAATTTCTGTGGACAGTTTAATTTCCAATTTTTAAATAGTATAAGAATTTTCAAGTGTAAACGCCACAATTAATACAACAAACAAAAATGTCAATATAATGAACAAATATAATGTCAATCCTGAATTAAAACCTTAAACTAAAATCTAGTTTGGTTGGTAAAATATTTGTCATTAATTTTAAACAATTTAGGCTAAATCATTTCAACATTACATTAAGGATGAAATACACAAAAATTAAACAGTTAAAAATTGCAAAAATTAGTAGACTAAAGAATTTGAAAAATCCCAAACTCTGTTCAAGTTGCATTGCACGGCGCACAACACAAACATTTTAAGGCCAACGCACACTGCAACAGACGGACAGACGAAAAATCACTTCGCTGTTATCAAATGTGCCAACGCACACCGAAATCGTCTGAATGCGTACGTTTTGGAATCGCTCCGGAGGCATGCGCTAATTCAGTTTCTCAATTGTCCCGCTAGAGACGCTAAGGTTTGTTTACCAGCGAGGAACTATCTGCTTTGTGTAAAACACGTGGTTGGACTTCCTTGTATCTTGTGTTACGTATTATTTTATTTTAATCTGTTTATTTAGCAAGGGCGTACGCATAGGTTTTGTTGGGTGGGAATGCAATTATATTGAAAATAAAATCTATTTTTTCAAACACTATTTAACAGCGTATATTGACATAATATTTACATATTTAAATTATGATTATTTTTCAAAACAAAAGTTTCAAAATTACAAAGAAAACTACATAAAGTTATGGTCTTAAATTGAACTTAAAATTTTTGTAGTTAAAGTTTTTACATACTACAACATTAGACGTCGTGGATTAGCAAAAATTTGTTTGACTACTGCCAATTCTGTGAACTAATTTTCTGTGAACACTCTTAAAATATAAGTTAAACTTGTAGCCTTTCAAAATGGCGGCCGTTACAAGTTTTCAAATTCTAATAACTTAAAACCGAGCGTACCCACAAAATTTACAAAAAATAACTTTCTTGAGCATGCTTTGTAGTTTCTCCATGTTTCATAGAGCTATTGAGTTATTTTTGGTCTGATTTCTTTCAAACAAAACAGAAATTTCTTTCGTCATTTTTGAATTGAACACAAAAAGTGATTTTTGTTTGTGGATACGGCCGTTTTTATGTAATATTTTGATTTTAAAAGTTTTATTAGTGCCCATCATTTTGAAAAATTACATGTTTAACAATTGTGTATATATATTCCGGAGTTAACTGCATACGTCCGTCTGCTGCAGTTTGTGTTGGAAAAAACATCCGTCAGCATGCATACGTCTGTCTGCATACGTCCGTCTGCTGCAGTTTGTGTTGGAAAAAACATCCATCAGCATGCATAGGCCTACGTCTGTCGCATACGTCCGTCTGCTGCAGTGAGCGTTGGAAAAAAACATCCGTCAGCATGCAAACGTCTGTCTGCATACGTCCGTCAGGTACGGTGTGCGTTAACCTTTACGTGGAAGTAAATACAATTTGAAGCGAAATAATTTTGCTGAAATCCAACGCACAACACTAATTTTTATCGGCGTGGGCGCGAATTTATGGGTTCAATTTTGAAATTAGTCCAAGGAACGCACTAGTTGATGAAAATAGACCAGCCGATTTAAAGTTTTGAAGTAACGTAAATAATCATCTTCCCATTTTTTTTTAAAGACAACGATATAAGTTTTCTACACAGTTAAAATAGTTTTGTGATTAAGTCTAAAAATGGATCACAACTGCAGCACCAGACAGAACAGGTTGAATTTATACAGTAAACTTTCCTGATAAGTTGGTGGAAAAATGCATTAACTTCCTGAAAGCATTCAAAATTTACAAACTTAGGCGGTTTAGAAAAAAAACTACGTCATACAATTTCTATTGTCTTGATCATTTTACTCGGTGGATTAGTTTTTGTATCATAATCTTACTATTTCATAAAAGTTGCGACCTCCAAATTTTCTACTCAGTTAAAATAGTTTTGCGATTAAGTCCAAAATATGAACATACTCAACTACGGCACCAGACAGCACAGGTTAAATTCAAACAGTAAACTTTCCTGACAAGAGGGTGGAAAATTCAAGAAATACACTCCCTAAAAGCAATCAAAATATACAAAATTACGTTATTTTTTAAAAGACCTTACACACAATTTCTATTGTCTTTATCATTTTACTCGATGGATGAGTTTTTCATTATGGTTTTACAATTTCGTGACAGTTGTAATCTCTATCTTTGTAATATGTTATTGTTATTTGTTATTGTAAATTGTTAGGAGCTTATTTATGTATTTTTGAAATGTAAACTTCTATAGGCGCACCTCGTCTAAAAATTGCGGGCGGTGAATCGAATTTTACCGTCACGCTTTTTCCGCTACGCTCTACTATATATAGTACACATGTGTATATAGCAGAGTATATAGTTTACTTGGTAATACGTCTGAAATGGACATTGTGCTTCTTCATTTCGTAAGTCGTTTTAAAATAGTTTACTTTCCAATACCTCTGAAATGGACATTGTGCTTCCTCATTTCGTAAGTTGTGTTAAAATAGTTTACTTGGTAATACATCTGAAATGGACGTTGTGCTTCCTCATTTCATAAATTGTGTTAAAATAGTTTACTTGGTAATACATCTCAACTGGACATTGTGCTTCTTCATTTCGTAAGTTGTGTTAAAATAGTT